>PVHX01012763.1:11586-57828 GCA_004024805.1 Geosciurus inauris
TATCATGTTGTTTCATACTTCTTTTGGTATAGGACTATTTATTCTTCCAGACTACAAGCTCTCTGAAAGTAAGAACCATGTCTTAATTTACCATGCCTCCATTCATAGTACTTAACACAGTGCCTGATTGTATAGTAGTTGCTCAATAAACATGAATTAAGTGAATGAACAAAATGTAATAGCATACAGATTAGAAAAAGGCTGTTTTCTCAGACAAATAAACAACTTGATTGAAGCCATTCTCTTGTAGGAAGAGCAGCTTTTACCTGAAATCAATGGATTGTTCATTCTTGGAAACCAGCATGAAAGAACCATTATCTAGGACTGGCATGAATTATAAGCAGGCAGGCTCAAGAAATGAAACAAGTTGTTGTTATAAATAGGAGTCTGGAACTCAGTAAACAGAGGGGCAAAGCAGGAGTGGTCAGACTTGAGAAAACAGTCCTACTTACTGGGGATGGATAGGGAGCCCTGCTGCAGCCAGTGGGGAAATTCTAGGCAGGCATCATCCTCTGAGTGCATGCATTTGGGCACAGGTGATGGTGGAGATGGAGTTCTTAGGCAATCCTATCAAAGAAGAAAAGAAAGGGTCCCAGCAAGGGCTGGGCATGTGGCTCAGTTGGTAGAGTGCTTGCCTCGCATGCACAAGGCCCTGGGTTCAATCCCCAGCACCAAAAAAAAAGAGTCCCAGCAATGTAGGACCACAGTGGAGGTGTGCCATAGCAGCTACCAAGGAAGAGCCCAATGGGTAAGTGGTCAGCATCAAGGAGAACTAACAGCAGGCTGGGTTCTGTCCAAGACTTCTGGAAAGACTGATGGAATTAAGAATCTTAGGAGCATGAATAGGAGTGAGACAGGTCTCAATTTTGAAGGAACTGAGTTTTCTAGGCAGAGGTCCTGCCCAGGTATGGGTATTTGTTAAGAACCTGGAAACCCCAGAACAGCCCAAAAACAATGCCCTAGAAGCAGGTCATGCAGTCAGAGCAGGCCTGGGTGACTCATAACTTGAGCTCCTGAGGAAGGTAGGGCTCCTTATACTTGTATGACAGAGGCTGGGATGAGTCCCCCAGTCTGAGGCCAGACTGACCTGCAGAAAGGATTCAAGTGCCTCTAGTAAAGTAAGGTCTTCCAGGAGCAAGAAGCCACTCTAAGTTCATGGAGAAAATCACATTTGCTCTGTGGTTGCCAAGCTGGATTCAATGATCAGGCTGAGTACCTATAAATTACTCCACTGGATTTAATGTATATACATTTTAAAGATTTTCCTTTCCCCACAGCAAAGTAGATTTATAGTCTGAATGACTGAGCTTATTAATTCTAATAACCTTCCTTAGAATAGAAGGATGGGAAGTTAAGAGCCTATGTCCTGTGGTCCAAGAAGGGAGGGGAGTCCTGCCTCATCCAACAGCGTGAGTGGCTGGCTGTGAGTGCAGGTGCCCGGAGGCTTCCATGCCTGCTTCTCCCAACCATCCAGCGGCCCTTCTCCTCCCCTTAGGACTGCAGACTACTAGAACTCTGATCTCTTAATCAGTGGTTTGGTTGGCCACCACTTCCTCCACTCCTGGCTGTGTTCACCTCAGCTCTCAGCAGCACACCCCTAGGTCAGTACCTGGGAGACCTTTAGTAAATTCTGAAGGAGGGGATGGTTCTCCTGAGGCGTAGCTGCCCACTTTCCTGTTATCTGCGCTTGGTTCTCTAGGCTCAACATTTTTTTTAAATAAGCTAGCCGATATTTTTTTGCATATATTCCCTTTTCAGATTTCGTCAGTCTAAGCCTGTCCTGATGTCTGCCATCAGGAACCCGAATAGATACAGAAAGTGACATCTTAAGTGGTGGCAGGAAACAGACCCTCGGAGAAAAGGAAGGGGTGTTGGGACCTGTCATCTGCCTGGATGGAGCTGAAGGCAGTGGAAATCCAGCCCCAAACTATAGCAGCTCATGGTTCAAGCGTCCATATAGCTCCTTAGGCGATTACCCGCGACCCTTCCTGCGGAGCCCTTGGCAGACTCAGCCCCTCGGGGCAGACTGTGCGCCAGGCCCCCCTAGGCCGTCCGGGTTTCATGGCAGGTGTGGACCGTCAAGTTCAAGTGTGTGCCATTGTCTTCAGGCTTTCCCAGCACAAGGCTTTCTCCAAAGCCACGGATAAACAAACACTTAGCTCAGTGCAGCCAGCCCCCAGGAGGGGACGTCACCATTCCCTGAGATGGGAGCCCCCAGAACAAGTGTTCCCATTCCCTTTCTTCCTTTCTTTTTCTTTTTCAGCACTGGGAATTGAACTCAGGGGCACTCAGCTACTGAGCCACACCCCCAGCCCTATTTTGTGTTTTATGTAGAGGCAGGGTCTCACTGAGTTGCTTAGCGCCTCCCCGTTGGTGAGGCTGGCTTTGAACTCGCGATCCTCCCATCTCAGCCTCCCGCGCCGCTGAGATTACAGGCGTGCGCCACCGCACCCAGCTCCTATTCCGTTTCTTCTGAAGAAAACTCTGAGGCTCCTTCTCGGGCTTCAGAGGACCCGCAATAGGGGCGAGCCCACCAAGTTTGTGGATTTCCCTCCTTTCTTCTCTCACTCTTGCTGCTTCCTCATCTGCTATTTGAAGGAAACCCCAAACTCTGAACCTGCAGTTCAGAACGTGCCTCCATCTTGCTTTCAGGAGGGCACAGTCTCGAAAGGGAAGAGGGTGAGGAAGGGAAGAGCAGAGGAATCAAAGGCCTGGGCCGGCGATGGGTGTGGGGATGGGCGGCAAACTTGTCTTGAATTTCCGACGAAGGCTGAGACCTGGGGTCTCTCTATGACCCACATGACCACACGTGGTCATGTGGCTCACGGTAGCAGGTCTGAGACACTCAAAGCCAATTACATGCATTGCAAATTTAGTTAAAAATCGCAGTTTCTAGCCTGGCACGGTGGCACACGCCTGTAATCCCAGCACTTCAGGAGGCTGAGACAGGAGAATTCCCAGTTCAAAGACAACCCTCAGCAAGGGTGAGGTTCTAAGCAACTCAGTGAGACCCTGTCTCTACATAAAACCTCAAATAGGGCTGGGGATGTGGTTCAGTGGTCGAGTACCCCTGAGTTCAATCCCCAGTACCAAAAAAAATAAAATCGCAGTTTCTTCACATTTCTAATGTGGAAGATGAGAGATTGATCAGGAAAGAGTGGAGCCCCAATAGTTGCATATCTGGGAAGATTTGGGCCGAGAGTATTGGGATCTTCTCATCCACACTGTGACTTTCTTGCCAGACACGGTGGCTCCTCCCTCTGCCCTGCAAAGCTGTTCCTATCTTGCTTGGAAACCTTGTGGAGCGACCTTGCAAGGGGAGGAATCACTATCCTTCTTCATATCCAGACTGAAACAAATAATTAGAGGTGGATCCCGGCAGGACAGAGGGTGGCCACAGTGCTTAATGATAGTTTAACTCTGGAGGCGAAAATGCACATACCAAAAGTGTTATGTGGTGTTATTAATGTAAATCACCAAAAATGTGGGGAATTCATATAGAAATTAATTACAAGAGAATAAAGCCTAGGAGAAAAGAATAGAGTGAGTGCCAAATTCAAAGATACGGGGACATTTGCTAGAGATTCTAGATTTGAGGTCCAAGTCTAAGTCACTGGGAATGGTCCTAATTCTGTAATTAGTTGACTGAAACATAAACTCCATATGAGTTCCCACTGAACAGAACTGAGAAACTGAAAAGGAGCATAGAATTGGAGAGATAGAAATAGATTCTGTGAGGCGCATCTATCTACTTACTCTAAGACTTAGAAGTTTGTTTTCTCCATATTTATCAGGATGTCCAATAGGACATGTTCTCTTTGTCCTGGAATTATGTTGAAGATCAAAGCTTTGAATAGTATCACACATTCTAAATTTAGAGTCCTCAGCCCACCTTGGAAAAGGTCATACTGAGGGGCACTAGCACCGACACCCCACCTGCCACTGTAATGTATGATGGATGCCCAAGAGAGATCACTTGGTCCCTGGGGTGCAGTGTACACCACGAGAAGCTGCTCCCTCCCATCGCAGCCTCGTAGGAGAGGAGAGGAGAAAGGACACTTTAAGAGGATCATCGGTATGGATGCAAGCAGAGCAGACTGCCATTTTCCGTCCTGATCGATATCTGCTAAGCTGATCTGACTAAGGAAAGGAGACTTGGGGGAGGATGATGGGATGGGGGGTGTGTTGGAGGTAGAGTGTCAATCTGCGAGTTGTCCAATGGTTGGGTGGACAGAGCCAAAGTTGCTGGTTTTGCCAATGGCTGTACACCAGGAGATCACCAAGGGCTCCTGGCAGCTGAAGGCCCAGTGTTGATTGCATTTGGCTGGAAATATAGGCAAGCCAGAGAGTCAAATCACCTGGGGTCAGGGAAATGTGCAGTTCAGGGTCCCCACAGGGTTCACTGAAGACCACATATATAGGACAGAGGCCCAGCATGTGGCACCTGCCAGAGCTCAAAGACCTGCCAGAGAAGCAGCAAGAGCCAACAGACAGCACTGTGCCTCGCCCAGTGAAGAAGGAGTTTGTCTCTTTCCCTCCTGCTTCTCCTCACCTAACTGTGTAACTGCTAGAAACTCCAAGACTGGAGAATTGAGACCTAAACTGACTGATAGAGGGTCATGGCCCTTTCCTCTTCCCTTTCCTGGATCGGATCACAGACATGGAGACTGTGACAACAGGAAGGCCAAGCCCTCCCTGGGGAAGGTCCTGCAATGACAGCACAGAATGCCCTGCGAGTCCTCCGCCTTCCCTAAGTGACCTGCTTAGGGTTGCCATTTGCCAGGGCAGCTCTGTATTGGGTTACCCATATCTTACATGGATATTGGATACTGGCCCTAGTATAGCATTGGTTCCTAAGGACCCAGAACACCACCTTATCCACTGTCACTGTAAGGCTTTTGTGGACCAGATGATAAATGGATTTTTACCTGAGTCTGTCTCATGGTAGACCCACTGGGGCACTTACCTCATCCTCATACCTCATACGTGTGCGTGTGTGTGTGTGTGTTTTCTCAGTTCAAAACAGATTACCTCAGCAACTGGCAGAGTCCCCGCCTGGCTCTTTCCATAGATAGGACCAAGAGGGAGTCTCTGGGGTTCTCACAGCCCTGGAACTGCAGGAATTAATTCAACTATCAGCCTCCTCGTTCTTTGAGAGAGGCCTAGAGCAAGAGGAGTCTCCATAGTGGGATTAGGTCACAATGCAAATAGCTCTACCCTGTGCCTTTTGTGACCAGGCAGATGCCATGATGATCAACGTCTATGGCAGGTCAGGATTCTGTATGGAGCCACTGGGATGCACCAAGGGGACACTCTCAGAGGAGGGCCACTTCTTTGTCTTATGACTATTCCTGTTAGAGCTAGCTGTTAACTTTCTATTATACCTCATAGACTGAACACGGGAACACAGGACACCTGGTGGCCGTCCAGCCCAAATGGCCTGTTCCGATCGGGGTATGATCTGATCATGATCCAAAAAAGGCGTGTCCAAGACCAGCATATCATTCACCGATTGGGTGGAAGCAGTACATTTGGGACCAGGCCACATAGACCCTGAAGGCACAAGCAAGTTGTAGGTGGCCCATATATTGACACCTGCTCCTGGGACACTGCACTGCCACACACCTATGACTTTGTATAGAGCAGTTCCTGTGACCTATGGACCGAGGGGGAAAAAACTGGAGCCTGATTGACAGGTGACTGTGGCCCCACAGAGCAATAGATTATTGTGGCCTTAGAACCGCCTCAGAGCCAGCCTGGAAAGACGGCAGAGAAGGCCCACCTCCCAGGGACACTTCCAGTAGTATATGGTGACTATTCTTCCCAGGAGAAAAGATGGCCTGAGGGAAGCATCTCAGGTGATTCATAAGTAATGGTTAATGATTTGGCCAGATGGCCAGTGACATGAAGGGACAGATAGGAGAATTAGGGACAAATTTAAGAGAAGGGATTGTAGATGGACCCACACTCTCAAATCATAATAACCTCCAGTCTCCCTTCCACTCCTTCTCTGCCCACCTAGCAATCTTGCTAGCAGGCTAATCTAATTTTCATTCCCCTCAAAATGGAGATTCCCTGTCACTTATGGGATCAAGTAGAAGCCTTGTGTAAGACCTGCCTCTTGCCCATCTAGCCTACCTCGTCTCTTAAACACTTCCTTTTCTGACACTCCAGGCTAGTTGCAAGAGCATGCCTTTCTTTCTCAGATTCCTGTACCTCTGCACATATCTTCCCCTATGCCCAGAATTCTGTCCTGGTCATCCTCCAGGTGTCAGCTCAGAGGCCACCTCTCCTGAGAGGCCCAAATACACCCAGGCAGATGCAGGTCGGCTACTGTAATAAACTCCGGAGCCAGATTGCTTAGCCTTTGATCCTGGTTCAGTCACTTGCTAGCTGGGTGCCCTTGGATACGTTTCTTAACCTCTCTGTGACTCCATTCCCTCACCTGTAAAATAGGTAAGTTTGGTGTGAGGAGCAATTAACAGACAAGTATCAATAATAATAAAGTAATCATTAGATTAATAAATAATAAAACAGAGGTATCCAAATAAATAATAATGAAGAGCTGGGGTTGTAGCTCAGTGGTAGAGTATTTGCCTAGCATGTGTGAGGCCCTAGGTCCTATCCTCTGCACTGGAAATAAATAAATATATAAATAAACAAATAAATAAATAATACATGAGCATAAATACACAAGGAGAAGTGTCCTGGCATGGGCTAGACACTTGGGGTTGTAGCTCAGTGGTACAGCACTTGCCTAGCATGCATGAGGCTCTGGGTTTGATTCTCGGCACCACATATGAATTAATAAAAAAATAAAGATCCATCAACAACTAAAAAAATTAAAAAAAAAAAAAAAAAAGGAAGTGTCCTGGCATAGGGTGACTGCTTGCTGTGAGCTCGTTACTGCAATTCCCCACCCAGCCCTGGGACTTCATGCACGAACCCAGACAGACAGGATGAGGATGTGTTTTCCTCTGTCTTTGGTCCCCAGCAAGTGCCTAGCCTGTAACAGGTTTTCAGTAAATATTTGTGGGATCAACAAATATGACTGGAATCAGAATCAGAGCTCTGGTCCCAGTTCTAGAATATACTAAACAACTGGGGCAAGGATTAAATCACATGAGGATTAAAAGCCTCGGTTTCCTCATCAGCAAAATGAGCATGAAAGTACAAATACTGAGTTAAGCGATATGAAAGTGCCATTTTTGTTGGTCAAAATCAATTCAGTATTAGCAATTTCATGATTTAACATAACACTTCAGTCTCAGAGCCGAGGGACTTAATGAATGTGAGAGTAATTTATAAGCTGTATGGGACTGTACAATGTCAGTATTGATTATTATCAATATGTGGTCACAAGCTGGAGTTGATATATTTCAGTAGAAGGATCATTTCATTTAGTTCTGTTTGTGTAATAAATAGCAACCTCAAGAAGCACACTTTCATTTTAAATCCACATGGCAGGTATCATCAAAGCTGTACTTGAACTTGGGACCCTTACCATAGACGGGCTGTGGCTTTGGCTGTCCTGCAGAGTGCTATGGATCAGAAAGACACAACAGCCTGCTTATCTGCCAGCCTGCCTACATTTAGCATTCTGTGGCTCTTGGAACCCCCTTGGGGATTTTCCAGCACTCTGGTTCCTCCAAGAGCACACACACTGTATTTGTTTCCACTCACTACACATCTCTCCGACTGCCAAGGTGACAGCCTCCCTGGAATCCCTGATGCAGAGGAGCTTTGATGGAGAATGTCAATATACACCCGGCCCTGTCTAGACAAACCTCTCCATCCCTAGGGGCTGTGGGGACAAAGATCTGTTCATGGACTCAGCCTTCTCCCAGCAAGCATCCTTCTTGCTGTCCTTCCCCCATGCAGAGGGCTGACCATGTAGGATATGACACAGAGAGGGACTGGCTTGCTGGCTTCCAGATCCAGGTGGATGTGTGGGGTCAATGTCCAGCAGAATTGACCATGCTGACCTTCCTACCCCCCATCCCCCACTTGTTTCCTTTGTGTATCTTTTGCCCTGTTAAAAAAAGACTCACTTACACTTAGTGTCATAGAATCATGCACATTAGAACTAGGACAGTCCTCAGTGATCACCCCACTTACAGCTGGGGAAACAGGTCAACCGAGAGTTATGAACTTGATTAGAAAGCAGGCCTGTGGAACCCCAGACTTGCAGTCTTGGCCGTGCAATATGTATTAAACAATGGACTATCATTTATAAGAATATGGGTGTATGAAATGGGACAGGCCTGGGTTCACCTACATCTGCCCCTCATCAGCCATATGACCTTGGAAGTAGCATCTGACCTCTCTGAGCTTCAGTTTCTTCCTCAGTGTTGTAGCCAATCAAACATCACGCAAAATGTCCACTCTACACTCAATGCTCGTTAAAAAGTTTGTATAATCTCACTGTAGAATAGAAAGTGGATTTTTTGGCAACCTGATCGGGCAAGAGAGAAAGTAGGGAGTAGTGTACCCCATGTGATGCCATATTATTTTCTCCCATTTTTGTATAAGACTGTGATTTTCTTTCCCCAATTCAATTATATTTAGGAACATTTATTGAACAGTTATTATGTGCCAGAGTAGGTTAAATTTTGTGAGTCCAGCTGAGACAGTATCCTTTTGCTCTGAAGGTGGTTACCTGGCTTGGGAGACAGCTAAACAAGAAAGTGTGATGTTGTCCTGTGTCAGGGATGTGCAGACAGGAGGAAGGAAAGGGGCTTTCCAGGCAGAAGGAACCTTTTGAACGAGCACCTGGAGGCATGAAAATCAATTTGGAGAATGTATCAGGCAGGCATAAGCCTGGCAGCTGACAATAGAAAACTCAAAATAGCAGTAGCTTAAGCAAGCTAGGGATTTATTTCTCTCATGCATAAAAGAAGTGCAGAGCTGGGCAGCCAAAGTGTGATGTATAGCTCCTCAGGCCTCAGGAACCCAGGCAGTGCCCAGCAGCTGGCTGTGTGGAGCACGGACTCCAGTCACCCTACCTGGGCTTTAATCCTGTATCAGGCCCTGAGACCTTGAGGAAGTTGCCTTTTCTCTATGTTACTTCTGCTATAAAACAATGATAATAAAAGCAACTGTCTGTGGAGATAGTGTAAGGATCAAATGATTTAATATAGAAAACACGTTTTGAACAGAACCAGGTATATGACAGTATCATATCTCCTATATTTAGCACATGGTTTACATTCTCAAAGTCACCTCCTAGTCTAGAATGGCTGCTGGAGCTCTAGCCTTCACATCCCAAAACTAGGCAACAGAAATAAGAAAGGCAAGGACTAAGTCTCCTCCCTCCAGCTGAGCCAGTTTCCTTCAAACAGTTTTTTAGAATTCCCACCTTCTACTACTGTTTATGTCACTGCCTAAACTTAGGCACATGGCTTCATGTTGCAAGGAGGCATGGAATGAGCGCTCCTAAATAACAAGTGAGAAATGTGTGCAGACAGAGGTGTGTTCAGTACTGACTTCAGAGTGCACCTGTCGGAGGACAGGGATCAGCTTCCTGCATGAGGAAGGGCCAGCATGCAAAGAGGTGACCACCTCTGCACATCTCTCTTTTTGCAACCTCTTCAAACATTTTCATCGTTTTTTGTGCAATTTATTGCTTTCAAAAATGACAGGCGCCACTTTTCAGGAACATTCTCTCTTGTGCACACACCCTGCCCCTTCAGAGAAGATAGAACTCTGGAGAACAGTGCCTCCTGGGGAAGAGGTGTCCAGCTGGGGGTCGGGACTGAGCTCTGGCTGGCGGGTTCCTCACTGAAGCCACCTTACTCTGCACACACTGCTTTGCTAGGCCTGGGGCTGGAGCCCTGCTGTGTCTCTGTGAAGAGAGAGGAGGATTGAGATGGTAGAGCAGCCACCCAGTGGGAGACACTTCCAGAAACCAGGACTGCTGTGGCTGCTCTCCTGCTGTGCTCGGGGACCCAGGGCCCTCCCTGTCCTTTGAGCAAGGTGGTTGCCTGCTGATGCCACTGTCCCCAGCAACCTCTCTGCTGAGCTGCGAGTGGATTATGAGTTTCGCTCAGCTTTTCTCAGGGAACCAACAGTTTTTTCTCCTCAGGATTCTGTTCCTGACCTGCCAGGTGCCTTTGCCCAGGACAATAGACACACAGGCCAGGATGGTGACCCCAGGGGACCCAGGCGTCAGTTAACTCCGAGGAGATGGGGTATATTTGTTGTCTATTGCTGCCTATCTATTTACCCCACTTGGTAGCCAGCACAATAATAAAAACGTACACAATGAAAACAAATCAATCCGCACAGTCTGCGCACTCAGGAAACCACGGGAAGTGCGGCCAGGTGGCTCTGACTGCAGGCCTCCCAGGAGGCCACAGCACAGGTGTCAGTATGGGCTGTGCTCATCTGAAGGCTCAACCGAGGACAGGGGAGTGGCTGGCCCTGGGGAGGCAAGGTGGTGCTGGCAGTGGCAGGGAGCCTCAGGTGCCCTAGGCCTCCTCTGGGGGTGCAGCGCTGCCCTCACGGCCTGGGCCCTGGGTTCCTCCAGAGTGAGAGGCCCAAGAGGAAGAGGGAGGAAGCTGCTGTCTCATGACCCAGCCTGGGGGTCACATGGCATCCTTTCCACCACATCCTCTTTAGCATTGAGTGACCACGCCTGGCTCACAGTTGAGGGGAGGGGAATAGGCTCACCTTCTGAGGAAAGGTGTAGTAAACGAGTTTGCAGAAATACCTAAAACCATAACATAGGAGTCAGGCCTCGGAAAGCCTGAGATAAGGAGCCCAGGAGTGGAATCCGTAGGGAGAGTGAAGACACTCACCCTCAGGCCTCCAGCAGTTTGCCTCGGGGGTCTAATGAGGCGCAAGAGGTGGCTGGGAGGACTCGGGGTCAGGAGATCTGACCCCTCCACACCACATCTCTCTTCTGATGAGCCCAGAAGCTGACTTTTTTGGAAAGATTTCAATGTGCCCTTAGGGTGCTATGGGTCTTAAGGTCACTTTATCCTTTTAAGAACCCCCTGAGGTAGGTATGGATTTTCCCATCTAATTGACAAGGAAGTCAGGTGTGGTGGCGCATGCCTGTAATCCTAGCGGCTTGAGAGGCTGAGGCAGGAGGATCGAGAGTTCAAGCTAGTCTTAGTGATTCAGCAAGGCCCTAAGCAACTCAGCAAGACCCTGTCTCTAAATAAAATACAGAAAAGGGCTGGCGATGTGGCTCAGTGGTTCAGAACCCCTGCGTTCAATCTCCAGTACCAAAAACAAAAACAAAAACAAAAAAACTGACAAGGAAACTGAGGCACAGGTATAGAAGTCACACTGTGCCACTAGCTCAAGGCCATTCTGCCATGAGCAGGCAGGGTTGATTCTAAGATTCTAATCTACTCTGAGTCTAGAGATAGTGCTCTTACCCTGACACTCTCCCATCTACCGAACATTCTGGCTTCTGGTCCACTGCCTCCATGTTTCTACGGTGCTGGACATCTCTTCATTTCCTACCAGAAAGCCAGGGTTACCCAACATACAGAAGCCAGAGAGAGGTCCAAGGCTCCTCTGCAGGCGAAGCCATGTCTAGAACCACTGCCCTGGCTTTCTCAGCACTTTTTCATTTCCAGAATCCTGAAAACTGAAGCCCCCTCTGTTTACCCAGAATTCCTGCGTCACCAACACCCTTAATGAATGCCATTCCCACTGAGCAGGGGGCCCTTCTCCCAGAGCCTGGCGCCCTCTAGTGCTGGACACCAGGCCTAGGCTCCAAACCCAGGACCAGCTCAGCCTGGAGCCTGGGACACCTTCACACCTAAGCCAGTCTCTCAAAGGGCACACCTGAATAAAAACTGGCAATCTGGGAAAGCCGGTGTTTGTAGACATCTAGCACTGTCAGGGTTCTCCACGAGAAGAAAGCTAATCTGATCTTCTGTGAGCCGGAGACTTCATGAGTCTCCTTCCTTCTCCCAAGGTCATTTGTAGTCTGAAAGATGGCTAAGAAAAGGGGCAATTCCAAACCTAAAGAAAGAACTCCACTGCGTCAACATTTAAGCACTAACGTGGCAGGCATTGGTACAGGTGTCCTTACGTGTTGCTCCAGATCTGCTGCAGAGCTGCTGGCTGGCAATCTGAGCCACATCCCTAGCTGTTTTTTGTATTTTATTTAGACAGGCTTTCGCTGGGTTGCTTAGGGCCTTACTAAGTTGCTCAGGATGGTTTTGAACTTGTGATGCTCTGGTTTCAGCCTCCAGAGCTGCTTGGAAATATATGCATGTGCCATGGAGCCTGGCCCCACTACCTCTTAACCAAACCTGCAGCCTTTGGAAAGGACTCATTGGTGCAAGGAGGGACTCCAGGTGGGCCTCTCCCTCCCCTCTCCCCACCGCTCCTGATGTCTGCTTTCCAACAGCCAACAGCACTTTATCCAAACCCTGTTTATGCCAGTGTACTCTTTTGTAATTACAGATTTTTAATTAAATAGCATTTAAACCAATGAAATATGATCAAAACTAAATAAGTAAAAGGAACTGGTTTTAGAAAATTTAGGTTGAATCCTTTGGAAAGAGTTTGTCAAAGCAATTTACTCAAAATAAAAAACCTTTCTGTGTAGCTATGGTTGAATTGTCTGTAAGAGATTAGTGGTGGTGAGGGTTGGGAAACAGAATTATAAAATCACAAGGACTCCGCATTCAGGTTGCTGCCTAGTGTTTTCAAGTCATCGGGTAAAATAGAAATAAATCTTAGCCAATGTCTTAGGGGTATGATTTATGAAAGGCAGATGAGGGGAAGAAAAGTGTATCTATACTTACAAGAAAGGTCATGGTCTTACATCAAAAATTAGCAAATGCCCATTTATAATTTCTAAGGCAATGTAGGTAATATTTTGCCTGACACCCCACTTGAATGGAGGTTTTGCCAACATAGGTGGCAGCCTGCACTTCTAGAGCCTAACAAGGGAAGAGGTCACAGCACACCCAAAAGCTAATTAGAAAATCAATCCATCCAGGCCTAATTGACAACATTAATCGTCTCTCTGAACTGAAGTGTCTTGGCTGCATTAGAATCACAGGAACCTCAGCAAGAGCTCAGGTCTAAGATCTCCCTAAGGAAGCTGGGTGTACTCAGCAGACCCGGACTTAATCAATACTTCCAATACTGTGACCCCTGACCTTACTCTAGTCAACAAATGCTTACACCTCTAATAGACTCCACACCCCTGAACTTCCTAATGGCTTTCCCTGCCAGGAACCGGGCACCTCTCCTTGACACTGTCTCCCACACCAGCCTTCTGCCTGCTCCTGGGCAGCGCCATGCTGTTGGATCAAAACTCTATGGCTAAGCCTGCATTTTTGTTTGTTTTTTTTGTTTTGTTTTGTTTTTTGGAGTACCAGGAATTGAACTCAGGGGTGCTTAACCCCTGAGCCACATCCCCAGACCTCTTTTGTATTTTATTTAGAGACAGAGTCTCACTGAGTTGCTTAGGACCTTGGTAAGTTGCTGAGGCTGGCTTTGAACTTGGGATCCTCCTGCATCAGCCTCCTAAACTGCTGGGATTACAGGCATGCGTCACCGCACCCAGCTGGTTGGTCACTCTTAATTGCTTATAGACCACTGGAAGGCAAGAGGAAGATCCATTGTGTTGACTTAAGGATCTGAGATAATAAATAATGGAATTGTTGCTGTCGTCATCATACCTGGGTGCTGTATGCAGCTCATTTCCCCAGACTCATCCGTTTCATTCCCTTATGATTTGACTGTGTGGATGCCCCCTCACCTCCCGCAGAAGGTCATACTCTGAGTGTCTGCAGCCTCAGCATGTAGCAGCACATTGCTTGACACATCATGCTCAGTAGAACCACGAGTTGTTTAGTGTCCCCGAACCTGCAAGTCACTCTTGATTCTTCCCTTCCCTGCTCCTTCCACATCCAACCCACTAGCAGATCCTTTCAGCTTTTACTTCTTTTAGAGCAGGGATAAGCCAATTTTTTCCATTAAAGGTCAGACAGTAAATAATGTAGGCTTGTGGAACTTGTCATTATTGCAACTACTCAAGATTCTACTATTATGTTCTGAAGGCAACTACCAGTGAATGGATGTGGCTGTGTTCCAATAAAACTTTATTTACAAAAGCATGGGTGGACAGAATTTGGCTGTTTTCAGACTCCTGCTCTATAGTTTATCTCAAAACTTTTGTGAGCAAAAGAAAATAATGCTGATAAAAAGAGCCATCCTAGGTGCTCTTCATCCTCTTCCTCAAGTAAGGAAGGAAGGGATATTGTATTCTTTGATGAGTGTGGGCAGATGTTTAGTTAAGGAGGGGAACCTCGGGGTATCGGTTAGCAAAACTCTTTTCCTGGTCCTTGAACAGGTCTCTCACTTCACCTTTGTTTCCCAATAGACTTGTGTATTCTAGCACTGCTAATTACCTGGAGATCTTCCCCAAGTTACTTAACCAGAGGACTCTCTCTTGTCTCACTTGCAAAGTTGGAATAACACTGCTTTCATCATGGAGTTGTCCTAAGGGTTAAATGTGATTAGGTATTTAAAATGCCTAGTGCCCTCCGGGGCTAGAGCATCCGTGTCCATCATTATTGTTGTTGATATTATGATTATCCACTGACATGTGTCTCCACTTAGAAGCCCAGCAGAGCTCTGTGGTTACGCACATGGGGCACCTGAGTTATTTTGCCAAGACAGAAAACCCAGCACCGCTATTTACTAGTTGTGTGAACTTGGGCTACTTTCTTCCTCAGTTTGAGTTTCGTTTGCCTGACTTGCAAGGTTGACATGAGGATTAAATGGATTATTACTTGTATGTCCTTCCAAGAGTGCCTGGTGAATAGTAAGCACGGAGGAAGGGTTTGCTATCATTATTACCATCGTCGTCATTGTTATCATCATCACAAGGAAAGGCTCCCTAAATACCCTGGCCATCAGCAGCCCTGGGTTCCAGGCCTCACACTCATTGCTTAACCTACTGTGCCAGCATAAAGAGCAAGTGGCATGGTAGCACACACTTGTAAGCCCAGTGGCTTGGGAGGCTGAGGCAGGAGGATCACAAGTTAAAAGCCAGCCTCAGCAAAAGCGAGGTACTAAGCAACTAAGACAGACCCTGTTTCTAAATAAAATACAAAATAGGGCTGGGGATGTGTCTCGGTGGTCAAGTGCCCCTGAGTTCAATCCCCAATACCAAAAAAAAAGAGCAAGTGGACCCCAGTTCCTGTGACAGCTCTGACCCCAGCCCCTGCAGATTGGGGGTAGAGGTTTGCATTTCCATTTTCCTTCCCATCCCCAAGCATCTGCTCCCTAATGCATGCTTGAAGCCAGCAAGTGAGGTACCTTCTCCCCTGTGTTTACCTCTCCCCTCACCCTGACCCCTGGGATATTTGTGTTCCTGGTTATTTATTTAGCTCCCACAATCAGCCTGCTTGTGCTGTGGTGATTGGAGTCACACGAGCTGAGCGAGAATAGAATTCAGTCACCAGATCCCAAAAGACCACACTCGCTGCCATGGCTCCCAGCTGGCCAGTAGGTGGGGAGCATGGTGGGCAGCAGGCTGAAGAGGCCCGTGTCCTGAACTCTCTCAGAGCCTGCTGAGGTAGCTCAGCCCTTAGCATTAAGCATCCAGAAAACAGTCTCCTTTGCCCTTGCACATAGCAGACAGCTCTGCAGGACTCCTTTGTGATACTCTTATCACTCAAGGGGCTGAGCATCCTTTAAAGGTCCACAGATAGCTCTTCCTTTCCCACAGATTTCTAGAGACCAGGCTCCCAAGTGATCAATGCCTCCAGGATCAGATAGGTGCTAGATGTTATCCAATAACAGAAAAAAGGAATAGAATACTGGATGCGTTCACTCATTTTCAATTTTAAAACATATATAGTATTTAATTAGCTAATGGCATGGAAAACTCTTCTTAGAAGCAGTAACTCCAGTTAGAAGAGTGTTAAGAGAAAGCAAACCTCCATGGTACCCAGCAAACACTTTGTCATGAACAAAACTGTTATAAATACCCTTTCTCAGAACCTTGGTGTGTTGATGTCTCACCATCTCCAGGCCGCCTCAGGCTTCTTCTCAGGTCTAATGCAGATGGAGCAGTTTCTGCTTAGATTACTAATGTTAATTATCTCCTGCACACCCCTGCTCTTTGTTCAGAGCTCCCAGCCTCCTTGGAGACTGCCTCCATTTTCCACTTGCCCCAAGTAGCTCTGGACTTCTTTTTAAAAGAGTACGCCCACCAGCATCTTCCCTTGGCTCTCTGTACCTCACTCACTCAGGCTGTCTGTCTCCTTTCAGCGCAAGAATTCTTCATTTTATTATCGAACTTCTGAGGGAACTGAGCTTTTCTTCCTTCTGAACAGTCATCAAACAGAACAGAACTTGAATTAAGCAAGTGTTTTCCAACCCCAAAGAAGAAGCTGTGCTCAGTAAAAGCGAGGGCTGAGACTTCTGGCCAGCTGGGTGCACTGAGCAGACGAGAAAGAGCTCTGCCTGCATAGCCTTGCCCTCTCCAAGCATATGGCATTGCTGGATAAAATAGAACAAAGGAAGCTTCAAAAACCACAGCCAAGTCAAAGTCAAGAGAGAAGTCTTAGTGCTAGATTAACAAAGAGAAAACTCAAAGTCAGGATGGTATAATTGCTAGAGCCAAAACAGCTTGTGGAATTCTCAAATCCATTGGGGCTGGGATGCTGAGGAGTCTTGGTTGTGGGTCTCATGCAATGTAGTTGAGCTATCATGAAGGTGGGGATCAAGAGCTGCTGCACCCATGACATAAGAAAAAGAAGTCCCGTGGGAGTTGATGAGGAAAGCTGGATATTCGCTCTGGTCATGGTTATCACTATCGAGAAATCCGCATCCAAACCAATGAACAAACTCAGGTTCCAAGTTCTCACTATTCACAGGAACCCCAGCTGAGAAACTAACATAAAAAACAGTGAGAAACTGTTGAAACCTGTAGACTCTGCAGATGCCTTGTGAAAAGAAACACTTTCAGACAGTTCCATAGCCCAGGCCACATGGGCATGCCATGAAGAGTAATTCACCATCAAATAATGTAATCACAAAAGAAAATAAACCATTGTAAGGGGTAGTTATACATCAAAATAAAAGATACATCACATAAGGGCTGGGGTTGTGGCTCAGTGGTAGCGTGTTTGCCTAGCATGTGTGAGGCAATGGGTTCGATCCTCAGCACCTCATCAAAACAAATAAATAAAACGAAGGTATTAAAAGAAAAGATACATCCCATAAAACAATTTGTAGCCCCAATATTAGGACATAATAAAATGATTTAAAATATACCTTAATAAGTGTATTTAAAATGTTAAAATATTAACTGGGGACATAGCTCAGTGGCAGAGCACTTGCCTAGCATGCATGAGGCCCTGGATTCATATATTAAACAAGAGTTATGAAAAGAGAGAAAAGGGAAAGACAAAATGCTTGGGATAAATAATTGTCAACTTAGAATTCTATACCCAGTTCAACTACCATATAAGAATGGATTGAAATAAAAAACGTTTTTAAATATCCACATATTGAAAGTTTATTACTTACAAACTTGTGTTGCAAAATGCTTTTAATGAAACTGAACATAAAGCAGAAATAGTTCTCAAAACTAATAGTGATTTTTTTTTTTAAATCACTTCTGTGATTCTGATGCTAACCTTTGTCTAAGATCCATAGACTTGGGCCAAAACCTGGATTTTACTTAAGTCTAAACGAGAGTAAGAAAAGCAAAAATGCCTTATCCCAGGTCAAATATGGTTATTGTGTGGAAGAGTCAGAGATAGTTGCTTTTTCCCACATAGCTTTATAATTTCAGTCCTATCTCAGGGTTTGTTTAGCTTGAAAGAAGAGGCCACCAAAGCAGGCAGTCACAGAAAGCAAGTGAGAAGGCAGAAGGTGCCACCCTAGCACAGGGTTTGTTCCACTGTGCCCAATACAATATTTACTGATCTGAATCCTGCTGATTTTTCCTTTTGTGATTAAATAAATAAATTGTGTTTAAAAAGCAAAATGAAAAAAGTAATAGTGAGTAAAGAAATTGGTTTATATATTAGTCAATCTAAGTATCAAATGAATTGGGGGAAGTTTAAATATAAAATATAAACAAAGTATTATTTTATTTAAAAATTATTTTTATGAAATTGCCATTCTCATTGTTTAATAATTGTTGAGTATTGACAATTTCATATAACTCAACCTAATAGATAGTAGTAGCTTGAAAGACAGGAGAGACTAAATGTAAAATATGTTAGACTGGGTTAAGTATATATTTTAAGTGTTAGGAATAAATAATTTAACAAAGATGGTAATAAAATTGAGCATTATTCATAGAAGAAAAAAGTGCATGTATACTTACTGAACCAAAGAAAAAAATGAATTAAAAATTATAAAAACTAGATCAATCCAACCATAGGCAAGAAAGGATTAAAAACAAAAAAAAGAATAGGACTTTGAATTTGGGCTCAAGACTTGAGTATAGAACATGCCACTTCATAACTCTGTGTCAATGCATGGACAAGAGACATACTTGTCCTTCTTTCTGTACCTCATTATCCTCATCTACAGAGTGGTGGCAATAAACTCTTTATAGGGTGCCCGTGAGCACTGTGTGAGATAATGCATAGACAGGAATGGCAGCGAGAATGGTCAGTACTCAGCCACAGTTCTCTACATCTCTGCATGCCCAGCGCTACCCTGTCTTCACCAACACGCCTTAACCACACCTGGTCTCCTTCCTCTTTTCCACATCACTGCAGCATCCATCCCTCAAGCTCAGTTTGATCACGTGCTTGGCAAGGATGGTGGTAGCAACTGACATACTGCAGGCCTGGCCTGCATGTCTTTGCCAAAGAATCTAAGTCATGTCTGCCTTTATTAGCTGCATGATTTGGGAGAAATTTTGAATATTCTCTGAACTTTCATTTTCTCATGTATAAATGGGTTAACCATAGTGAGACCTCCCTTAGGGTTTTTCCATGGGGATTTAATAAGGTAAAAACGATGGAAGTTTTGTAAACTGCAAAGTGCTATCTATTGGAGGAGAAGAATGTTAACACTCTTGGAAGTCTTTGAACCTATTTTCAGGTCCGACAAACCCTGGTTCTCACTTTGCTAATTCCTGGTTCAGTAAGAATGAACTTTCTCATGTCCATTCATTTATGAATTCAGTCTTTCAACCTATTTTGCTGAGTGTCTACTCAGCACTCAAAGTGCCAGGCACTCAAAGTGCTCATGTGATTTTCTTTTTCTTTTTTTTCTTTTTGCACTGGGGATTGAATGCAGGGCCTTGTGCATGCCAAGTAAGCATTTTACCCCCGAGCTATATCCCTAGTCCCCTTGAAGTAGTCCCCAAAAGAAATGGAGTAGCCCCCCAAAGACCCTTGTCATAATTAAGCTTCTATCCTAGTCAGCAAGATCTTTACAAGGAAGATCAGCAGGACTTCTGCAGAGAGCTCAGGGTGGTTTGAAGCTTCCTCTTTGTGGTAAAGGCCAGGTTTCTCTTTCTTGTAAAAGCTAGATCTGCAGTCAAGCTTGTTGCTGTGCAAGATACTGTCTCTGTGTTCAGTGGTAAAAACATGTGAAACCTCTGTCTAGCCTAAGAACATGGGACAAGAGTAACTGTTACGTAATCCCACTCACTGTCATGTAATCACCACACTGAGTATAAATCTAAAAGCATTTCTAGACCCAGGGCCCAGAGATTTTTAGGCATGAACCCCTCTGGACCACTGCAGTTAAATAAAACTGCTTCCTGAAAATTCCACAGATGTCCAGCCTCATTTGTCCTACATCATGCTCTCATATGGTTTTCAATACCACTAGGCTAAAAGTCACACTGAGTAGCTTGCTAAAAAATGCCACTTCCCACAAAGATTTGGATTCTGTGATAAAGAGTTCAGCAATATACACCAAAATAAGCAATCCAGGTGATTCTGATAAGAGCAATTCTTGGCTTCTCCTTGAAGACACGCTGACCTAATTCAGAGTCAGAGGGGCTCACCATTGATCACTTCTGTGTCTGCCAAAGTCTTCGCCCTGCTCAAGTTTCCTGTTGAAACATCAGAGCTCAGGAGAGAGGGTGAGGCCCTGTTGGGGGAATATGGGCCTCCTCATCTCCCAGCTTCCTTCTCAGAGGAAATCAACCTGATATGAAGGCCTGGCAGACCCTGGGTCCATGAGTGTACATAAAGAACAGATCCTGTGACTTCCTACAGGGCCACGCACCACATGCCTTTTCTGAGACTGTCTTGGCTGGCTTGGCTAATGGACTTGGACATTCTTGTCTACACTGCTTGATATAATATCTCCAGCTGTGTTAACATTGGGCCTGAGCTGCCTGAGTTGTGATGTTCTGTCTTCACTGTCCTCAGAGGACAACAGCAATTCTGCTTCTTTGTTCACTAAACTACAGATAAAGGATGAAGCTAGGCTTTCTACATGCAAGAAAACCCACTACCCCATATGCGGCAGGTAAGGCTCATCTAACCTGTTTCCAGGAAATGCACAGACATTTGGAGGCTAGCTCTGAGAAGTCCAGGTTTCTAGGCCACTCTCAATAATTCCACTCAGGGCTGGGTGTGATGGTGCATGCCTGTAATCCCAGCCTCTCTGGAGGCTGACGCAAGAGGATTGCGAGTTTGAAGCCAACCTCAGCAACTTAGCAAGGCCCTGAGCAACTCAGTGAGACACTGAATTTCTTGTATTTCTAAAATACAAGAAAAGGAGGGGAGAAGGTGGGGATGTGGCTCAGTGGTTAAGCACCCCTGGAAAAGAATTCCACTCAGTCCCAACACACTTCAGCAGACAGTCTGTTCTTCTTGGACTTCCCCAGAAGCTTGAGAGTCCAAGTCCCTTCTCTCCTCTACATGATTTGCACATTCTAAATTTTCCCTCTGCTCCCCTGTGCCTACCTGATCCTTAGCCTTTCAGAGACATGGTCCACAGCCATGTCTTCAGGGAGATGGAATCTTCAGTCCATTGGCTCTTAGATTATAAAGGGCTTTGGAAGTCATAATAGAACCAATTACCCTCCCTCAATCTCCTGCTCTCCATTTTACAGATGAAAGCTGATGTGCAGAGAAAAGAGTGACTCCTCATGTTTATTCAGGTCACAATCAGATAGTAATGTGCACCCTATCCTCAAACCCAGTTAGACCCAAGGCACAAATGCACAAGATAACATAAGATAGACGCAAATAGTGGGCAAAAATTGGAGACAATAGGAGGAGGCTCTGCTGCTGGTCTCCCTGCACATGGGTAGACATGGCACATACGTGTGTGCATATGGCCTAGAGGGCTTCTTGTACTAAGAAAGCCTGGCTTCACCCTCTTTCTGTAGATGCCATATGCAGTGGATCTCTGAAGTGACTAGTTGTTTCTAAAAAGCACAATGTATTGCTCTTTGCACACTACCTGTTTATTTCCAGAGCAGTCCTGGAATTCAAGGGAAGAAGGAGAATCCTCCTCTGCCGTGTGCATGGGAAATCAGCTGAGCCCAGAAGATCTGCTTGATTTGCCTGAGGTTATTTTTCCAGGGCTTCTGGAACCCACACTCCTCACTCCCAGCTCCTCAGTTGTGACACCCCTGCTTGTTCCACCAGCTACTCTATCATTCCAGAGGGCAGTTCTTTCTCTGGGGCACATACAGGAAGAAAAATTCATATCCCATTGGCCAGAGTCCTTTTCCCAAGTTGAACACACACCCTGACTTTTTTCCCATGGCAGGTGCCAGAGACGTGACTGAGAATGTCAGGGTAAAGGCAGGACATTGCCACTGCAGGGGAAGAATAGCTCTTGTACTCTGTTGCTGGGGTTCTGGCCTGTAGGCAGGGACATGCTGCTTTTAGTTCCACACACAGGAATTTGGTAGCAATGCCTGGACCTCTCTCCACTCTTCCTGCAGCCCAGTTTTCCCATTGCAACTCAACTTCCATGTCTGTCTTTCTCTCTCTCTTTTTTCCTTTGTCAACATCCATGAAAATGTATTGTCTTTGTCCTATTATTTAGGCCTGAGAGAATATCCAGAATAGAAAAAAAGCCAACCGAGAGCAGAGCAATTCAAGGGCTTCATGATCTAATCTGCTGCCACTCAGATGTGGGGGAAGCCACTTGGCCTTCTGCACCTCAGTTGTTCCAGATGTCCAGTGGGCATAGTGAAACATGCCTTCACCATCTCAAAGGGTTGATGTGAGACTCAAATGAGAGCATAAATAGAAAAACCATGGAAATGTAGTGCGCCATATAAACATGAGCTGCCCAGGTTAACAGCCATTATCATTACAACAATAAATCCTCAGCTCCCAGAAACTTCCTGCTAACCAGAGCTCCTTCGGGACTCTTCTTTCAAAAGGCAAATGATTTTGAATCAAGCTGATATCAGGAATTTATCTTTTGATAAAGTAACTTCTGTCCTGTGCCGTCCATTCAGCTTCATCGCCTTCCCTTTCTTTATCTACATTATCACCTTGAGACTTGGCCTTCTGGAAATAATCATCCTGAGCCTCTTTAACATCCCTGTTCATCAAAGAAAGCATCCACCATGCTCATCAGGCTGTGCTCGTGGCGGGGGGAAAAAAGCAGAGTCAGACGTTTCGGGAAGATATTTAACAAGTTTTCGGAATAAAACTTAGTTACTCAGAAAGCTCAATTTACCAGAACAATTCATTTCATGAACCTTCTGGTTGGTTGTATGCATTGTTACCTCCAAAAGCTTTCCAATCAGTGTTTGTTGGATTGGATCACACTCCACAAACCTTGTCTTCTCGCTCACTCGGGCTGGAGAAGGATGAGCAATGGCACCCAGCCAGGGCCCTCCAGCCTGTGTTTCTCTGAGCCAGCTGGAGAGTCCCTTCTGCCTTTGGCAAGGTCAAGGTGGATGGCATTCTAGAGTCATCCCCCCCAGGACCCTGAAACAGCCAGTTGTCCTGAGGCAGAACAGCAGCCTAATTTCCTCTTGGCCACTGGAACCAATGGGCTTAGCCAGACTTGGAAGCCCCTTATTGAACCCTATTGGTTTAGTGTCAAGGGAAGCCCCTTAGGGATAACGGGCAAGGTCGACTTCCAGTTTGATGAAACTATGAATATTTTCTTATTCCTCCCTTGAGAGTTGCGGGACCTCCAAATCTGTCAACACCAGGAGAAAGGTGCTCATCAAACCTTTAAGTGTAGTATTAGGGGTAATTGTGAAAAGTGTCACTCCTTTCTGCCTGGTTTTCAGATCTTTATGCTTTAACTTTAAGGGAAAAGGCATTAGCATTTGGTCACAGATTTAAAGCACATATGGCATCCTCTAGAACAGCAATCTAATCTCTCAGGGCTTGTCACCCTGCTAGGATCATAAGTGAGCCTCCACAGCTCATATGCTCTTCTATCAGGCTGGCTGCCTTGAGGCGATGGGGTACATGGGAAGTTCACAAAAGTCCATGAACATGAACCTATGGCTGCAATATTTTTTAAATATTTTTTTTAGTTGTAGATGGACACAATACCTTTATTTTATTTTATTTGTTTATTTTTTTGTGGTGCTGAGAATCGAACCCAGTGCCTCACACAGGCCAGGCAAAAACACTCTATCACTGAACTACAACCCCAGATCTTGCTGCAGTATTTTTGTATTACAAGGCGTTCCTTTGTGAGAAACAAGGTTGTCCAAGACAACATTTCAATGGGGTTCTGTAGACTCCCTGATGATTGTGTTGGCAGAAGAGCTCCATTGAGGCACAGAAGGTCAATCTGTGCACAGACTGTGTGGATCTGTTCCCAGGAAGACAAGGCCCTGCCCCTTCCAAGGTGGAAGGACTTCCAAAGTTAGGTGATTGGCTGGTTTCCACAAGGATTGTTCCCATTCCAGGGTACAGTGTTGTCCTCTGCTATTGGCAAGTTGGATATGCCGCTGTTGTGATGGCCAGAGAAGTTTGAGTGAAAGGAAATTCTGTTACTGTGACCTGTTTTGCCACTATGGCTACTTTATAATGGGCCCATGTAACAGGCAGCATGGCACTTGGAGGAGAGAAATTCACAATGGCCACAAAGTGAGTCATCTTGCCTCCCATATTTTTGGAAACTTCCATGGCAGTGAACGCTCTCTGCTTCACATTTCTCGGGACCATCAATGCCCTAACAGTCTCCCTCCATCCCCAGAGTGTCATCCCCATACTTCCTGCCCAGGTCTTTTTGTCATGTCAGCCTTCTTCCACTCTTCATCTTTCCAAGTACCTGACCAGTCAAACTAACCAGCGAGCCCCTGCCCAGGAGATGAGAAAATTTGCATATCAGCCCATGTTTCTTTCTAAGCAAATCAGATACTTTGTCCAAGTTCCTGCCCACTGGGAAGTTGTTCTTCATCACTGTCACTCAGGGCCATTGCTGAGTAAGGTCACAATGCATTGGCTGTCCACTTCCAGCTGATGCTGTGATGCAAATAGACTTATCTATAAACCAGGCCTATGGTTTTCCCTTCTTCTGTATACTGGTCACAGGAAATTTCCCATGGGGTCTTTTATGTAGATCGAGGAACGGGGGGACAGGTGCAATGGCATTCTCTGTCATTTCCCCATGCTTTCCAAACCCACACGGGCCAGGAATTATATAGGAAATCTCCATTTAATAATGGGATGCTCTTGTCCATACCTAGCTTTAGAATAACAACCCAGCTCATAATGAACAACTCAAGTCACATAGATACTCGGTATCCTTCAATCAAAGGTTTGGGGTTCACTTGGTATTCTTTAGACAAAGTGTCTGAATGCTAATACCATTTCATCTGCTGGATCATAAGACTTCAGTGGCCAAGCAATTTGTACTGCACCTTGGACTTGCTACAGAGTTCTCTATTGCTCAGTGACCCACCTTAAAATGACAACCTCCTGGGTTGTTGAGTACATGGGCCAGGATGTAATACCCTAATGTGTCTTCTAAAATTCAGAGATCCTTCAGGCATTGGGCTTTTGTCTTTGTGGCGCATAGTAAAAAGTGGAACAATTTAATTTTACATTTGGAAGGGCCAACCCACAGTGTGCTTGCCACTGAACCCCTGGGAATTTCATCAGCTTCTACATTTCGTAGGGGTTCTTCCCTCCTCTGCCATGCCTATATCTGACAAAGACTTCAAGGGTTCTTGAAGCATTCTGCTTACCAGGTTCAACTGACATAGTGTCATCAAGGAAGGGACCAGTGGGCAGTCCTGTGAAGTACAAAGGCTCCTTTGGGTTATCTTAGGATAGAGAGAAGACTTGACATAACCCTGAAGACCATGAATGTCTCAGCCAGGTGAAAACCAATGGCTTCTGATGGCTCTTACCAATTAAGATGGGAAAGAACCATTTTCCAAGTCAACAGTGATAGACCAGCTACCATTGCTCTAGTAATGACAGGACAGCCAGGGCAGGAGCTGGAGTCAGCAGCAAATACCCAGCCAACTTTAGGACAATCTGGTCATTCTGTAGGACTTCTTCCCTGACCAAGTAGGTATTAAACAGAGAGATCTTTGGAACCACCATCCTTCATCTTCTATGGTTTTGACAGTGACTCTAATCTCTACAGTACCTTCAGGAATGAATGTACAGTTGCTTTTGATTTCCCCTTTTTGCAGGTGGGAGGATGTGTAATGTTAGCTTTCCAGAGCCTTCCTCTGGACCTTTTACACCCTAATAGTTCCCATTCCATGGTGCAGGGAACCAAAGTGGATTCTTCCTGTTACTGTTTGTGACTATTTCAGCTATACTCTCAAGAACTGAAGAAGCAGCTACAGGCTCAGGCCACGGGCTTGCTAGAGTGCTGTCAGACAGCTCTGGCCAAGATTCCATTCGTCACCAGATCTGTGTGAGTCTCCACTCCGGTTAATAGACCATGGTGACTTTTACCATCTCCAGAGATTAACATCCGTTCAGAGTTAGTCTACAATAACCTCTGCCAGGTCTGAGCTTTTACTGTTCTCTTATGTCTGGTCACCCTAGCAGATGGCTTCTCAGGTAGCTCAGGAGAAGGCTTGAAGGAAATTTACAGAGTATACTCGAGGTCATATTTCAGGTTTCTTCCTAAAAGGGATCTGGTCTCTCCCTCAGTCAAAGGGTTCTGGGTTTATGAACCACTTGATCTCAGAGATCTGGGCAAGAAGGTAAGAATTATCACTATGGCTGCTTGAATCAGGTTGATACTCACCAAAATGATAGTTTTCCCAATTATATGCCTCTATAGTCTCCAATAGGTAGCTACTAGCCACATGTAGCTATTGAGCACTTGAAATATGGCTAGTCCCGGTTGAAATATGCTTACATGGAAAATGCACACTGGATTTCAAAGACTGTATAAATAAATAATGTAAAATGTCTCATTAATAGCTTTATTTTGTTTGCCTATTGAAATACCACTTTAGATACAATGAGTTAAAATATTAAAATTATTGTCACCTGTTTCTTTTTACTTTTTAATGTAACTTTTAGAAATTTTAAAATTTACACATGTGCCTCACAATATATTTCCACTGGACTGTGCTGATACAGATCAATGAGTTACCACATAAATCCATGTGGGGCAAAACTGATTACCATTCTATCTTTCTGGCCTAGAATAATTGAGCTTACCTGGTGCCACCTAGAATAATTGAGCTCACCTAGTGTCACCTAGAATAATTGAGCTCACCTCAAGTCATCAGATTTGAAAACTGGTCCAGTCACTCCTCCAACTGTCACTGTGGGTTTCCATTATTACCATTAGCATTAGAGACCCCAATTCAATGGCAACACCTCCCACCGTCATCTCTGGTCTATAGAGGACAGCCACCACAGAGCTTTTCAAGAAAACTATTGTTCTTCTTACAGATGAATTTGTAAAGGCTTTTGTGAGGGGAGTGTTCTCTGGGCCTTATGGGAGGGATTAAACAAGTTACATATAATAGCTACATTTCAATTTCCCATCACACTAAGCTTCAAATTCCTTCTACAACATGCTGGAGGAAGTCTGGCATTCTAAGCCCCATTAGATATAGCACTGTTAAATCAAGGATTTAATTACTCAACCAGATAAACTATTACAGCCACTCCCAGCTGCTTAAGCTATTATATTACATCTTGAATCCCAGGTGAATTCACTGATATTGACCAATTTGAATTTGATCCAATCCAACTATCTTTTATCTTCCTTGGCCTAATACTCTTGGAATCTATGCCCATACATGTTCTGAGGTTCCTGCCAATGCAACAAATGGAAAGGTTCTGGAATTCCTTTGGAAGAATAACTATCTCTTTCTGGGGAAAATCTTTGTTCCCTCTGGGCTGTTATGAGATGTAACTCTCATCCTGAGCCTGAAGGCAGTGAGATAACTGAGGCTAGAGCTGAGGACAACAGATAGCCTCTCATAAGGCCACTGTCCTATGAGAAGTCTTCATACAGGGGACAGTGTTCTCTAGGGAAGGAGATTCAGGGGGACTAGGGTTCCAGCATCTCAGTTTCATTTGTGTCACTCAAAATGTCCTCACGCCGCTCTCGGGTCCTACTCCTTCCTAGTTGATGCCCTGAGGTTAGTATAGACACTTGATAAGGTTGTGCTCTTAATAGGCTTTGCATATCCTCAGCCCATGCAATTACATTTCAGGCCTGACTCACAGCTATGTCTTTTCTGAGCTGCAGGAGATAAGGGATTCTTTTCAGGCCTCCATAGAAACTTTCTGGTTCTACATCCATCTCTTGAGTTCGAGGCTCAAAGCTTCTCAGTGTGTCTGTCTCTGTTTCTCTTCTTTCTCTCAAATTCTCCGCTGCAGTCAGAAGTAGCCAGCCCTCTTTGCAGTTATTGAATTTCTCACTGTTGCCATAGCAATCGATTGCGGCAGTCACTTAGAATCTTACTTTCCACTGGCTTTCCATTTTACATCAACATCACTAATAATTTGAATAATCTCAATGTTACTTCATGCCACACCAGTGTCCAATTTCTCTGAGCAATTAGGCCATTTATGTCTTCATTAAATAAGTGATAAACTGGGTCTCAGAATCTCATTTTGAAGCTTGTTTCTCAGAACCACTCTTCCAATTACCAATGATTGTATTAGCCAAGTTCTCAGCAGGAAGCAGTGTCGTGTAGGTAAAGATACCTTAATGAAGAGATTTGACAGAGCTATGGGTAAGGTTAAGGGACAAATATAGACTATTAGGGAACTCAGGGCTTTAGCAACTGTGCGAAGCCATCTCTACATTAAGGGTTGACAACGGAAGCAAATGATGTCACCAAAGGAAAGAGTAAGAGGTGGTGTCATGGAGCAGGGGACATAGGGCAGGAGCTGCAATCAGTGGAGCCACTGCCAGAGAGGTGACACAGGTTCAGGTATGGAATAGTCCAACCCCATCACCAAATCTAATCAGGAGGCAGAGGGCAAAGCAGGCCAAAAAAAAAGGCACGGGTCTCCTGGGTTCCATGCAGGGTGAGTAAGGGCTGAGCATGAACTTCAGGATGGAAACAAAGGAGAAATGCCAGCACTCCGGGTATTTCTCCTTTATTCCTTTCAACATAATATCACTCAGTTATGTACTATTATTATCCACACTTGATTGAGAAGGAAACAGGCCCAGAGAATAGCCTGCTCAAGATTGTACAAACAGTAAATGGTGGGGCTGCAGCCTAACCTGGGCAATTTGAACTTGAGTTTTTCTATTACACTAAATGAGATTAGTTAGAATAGAGCAGAGGATTCAATTAGAGAGGAAGTGGAGACAAAGTTGGGACCAAAGTATGAAAGACTTGGAAACTGCTCCAAGGAATTCTTTTTTTTTTTTTCAATATTTTCATTTTTTATTTTTAGTTATACATGACAGTCAAAAGTATTTTGGCAGAATACACATACAGAAAGTAGAACTTATTCTATTTAGGTTCCCACACTTGTGGTCATACATGAGGTGGCGTTACCCTGGTCATGTATACAAATACAAGGCTAGGAAAGTTGTATCCAATTGATTCTGTTTTTCCTATTCCCCTCTTCCCTCATTTCCCTTCATTTCCCTTTGTCTAGTCCAGTGGATTTCTATTATTCCCCCACTACTCTCTCATTTGTAGCATCTACAAATGAGAGAACATTCAGCCTTTGGTCTTTTGGGATTGACTTATTTCTCTCAGCATGATATTTTCCAGTTCCATCCATTTACCAGCAAATGCCATAATTTCATCTTCTTTATGTCTGAGTAATATTCCATTGTGTATATATACCACATTTTCTTTATCCATTCATCTGTTGAAGGACACCTAGGTTGTCGCCATGGCTTTACGATTGGGAGCTGAGTTGCTATACCAAGGAATTCTTTAGCTCTCTCTCTTTCCAAGTGCGAGCAGGTACTACATCTGCTCCTGAAGGGTTTAGTCAAGCCCTGGAGGAATTTGGAAGCCCATTGACCTTGCTGCTTCTTCTAAGTGGCATGGGCCAGATAGTCAGCTTTGAAGAACATGCTCAGTGCTTCTGAGTGTGGCAGACAGTGCACATTTGGGCCTATGTAGTCATTCTTCTTATCATATTGCTGTGGGAGGGGGCTCTTTCATTCCTCTCAGGCCCATGAGTTCTCGGTCAAGGTCCTAAGCAATGAGTCAGCAATTGCCTTTCCCCAGTGACAATGATTGGTTCAAAGATGGGCATGTGACCCAAGTTAGGTCAGAGGAGCCAATAATTCAATACCCCAATTTTCATCAGAGGAATAAGAAGCTGATGAGAATTTGGGGTACAGATTTTGCTGCCAAATTGCTACAAATGGATCCTAGACCAAAGCCAACATAAAGGCAAGGCAAACAGAGATGACTGAAGTCCTGTCCACAGGAGAAGCTGGGGCCCTAATCCAGCCTGGCCACAGTCTGCTCTGCTCCGGGACCTTTTGCTACATACGCCATCAATTGGCTTCTTTTGCTTATGGTGGTGTTCTGCCTTTTGTAATCATAAGGCAAATGTGGCGAGGAGAGGAACGGGCCCTCTTCTCTAGAAAGTGCTTTGACCTTTGCCTCTTATCCCAGAAGCCTGGGAGTGGGGGCCCACGAGGGAAGGAGCCTTTGCAGTAGCAGAGGGAGAGCCCGAAGATGAGTGCACCCTCCTGAAATCAGAGGAGATAAACGCTTGAGTCAACACACACCCCCACAGAGGTATATTTAGTAAACTTTTTCCTCACAGGGCTTGAAAGATCAAAATTGCTTTTTAAAAAATAATAAAAAGGAAGCAACCACTGTGGTTTCTCTTGACACCAGCCCAATTTCTTGGCTGTCACAATACTTCCAAATAACATGTGTAAGAATTCGCTGGGCTGTCTCTTTTGCCTTAAAACCCAAGGCAAAAAACAACAACAAAAGTCTGCAGTTCCAGCTGCATGATAATGTGTGGTCAGAGGCATCCTGAGATCTCTAGGCCTCCTGGATGGTTTAAGGAGCTGATGTTTTGCAGCAATTGCAAAACGGCTTTACAAATAGGAACTAAGGCTGTGCCCTTGAGTAACCTCTGAAATCCACCTGGTCCACCTTTACACCTGCGGGAACAGGGGCCTTTATAATCTCCCAATGGAAGATAAGTGCTGGGCCATTCATATCCCTGCAGCTCTGACTGATTTACTGACCCCCCCAAGACCCCTACCCCTGCACAGGAACAATCCCAGAGTCCCAATACTCTCCAGCACTCCCTCCTAGGTAGAGTACAGAGAAAAAATTGCAGCTTGTTTTATTTCAGATCAGCCCTTCTAGTTATGATCCTGATCCCATTTATACTTAGAACTTGGTCTCATTATTTTTTTCCTCCTGTGTATTTTAAATGGTCTGATTAGCTTTGTTGAAGTGTAATTTATATACAACAAAATGTGACCATTTTAACATATAGGTGCGTTTTAACAAATCAATACACCTCTATAAGCACTGGCACAACCACCAAGATGGAGAGCAGGGCAGGGAAAGGGGAAATACTGGGGAGTGATATTGGCCAAATTATATTGTTACATTACGTGCATGTACAAATATGTAACAAGGAATCCCACCATTATGTACGACAATAATACACCAATAAAAAATATGGGGAAAAAAATCTGATGGGCATGATAGACTATGCACTTTTTTACATTTGGCTTTCCTTCCACATAAAGTCCTTTATTCATCGTATTGTTGTAGATTTCAATAGCTCACCTTTTTATGGCCAAGTAGTATGCCAGTGCACAGATACTCTATGATTTACTTATCCACTTACCTATGGGTGGACATTTGGGTTGAATGTACCCCTGAGAATGGAGACAAGATGAAAAACAGAAATGAATCCAATTGCTATGAATATTTGTATATGATATTTGTGAGGACATGTTTTCATTTACCTTGGATCAATACCTGGAAGTGGAATTTTTGAATTGCATGGTAAATATGTTTTCTTTGTAAGAAACTAAATTGGTTTCCAGAGTGGCTGGGCCATCTGATTCCTGTCAGCAACGTGAGAGCTCCAGTTGCTTCACTCTTCATTCGCGATCTATGTTGACAGTCTTTTTAGTTTTTGTCATTTTAATGGATGTTTAGTGGCCTTTCCTTGGGGTTTTAATTTTATTTCCTCACTATTAAAGATGTTGAGCATCTTTTCATCTGCTCACTGGCCATTGGTATCTCCTTTTATGATCAGTCCATATGAAAATATAATGTGTAAGTATTCTCAGTATGTATATATATATTTATATATACATATTCATATATTTATTTGTTCATTTTCTTAACAATGTCTTTCAAGGAGCACAATGTATTTCATTTTGATGGAGTTCAATTTGCCTCTACTTTTTTTTTTTTTTGGTACCAGGGATTGAACTCAGGGGCACTCGACCACTGAGCTACATCCCCAGCCCTATTTTGTGTTTTATGTAGAGACAGGGTCTCACTGAGTTGCTTAGCGCCTCGCCGTTGCTGAGGTTGGCTTTGAACTCGCGATCCTCCTGTCTCAGCCTAAGTGCTGGGATTACAGGCGTGCACCACTGCACCCAGCTAATTCGCCTCTTCTTAAATTTTCACTTCAGTACATCAACATGCCCAAGTTCCTCCAATAACTATCAAAGAACTAAAAAACAAGGCAACGCCCACCTCCAAAAGCCCTGTATTGAATTCGTATCTCTTTCTAGCTTAACATGCTCTTCTTCCTCCTTTCACAAACAAGCAGCTCAAAAACAGTCTTCACTGGCTGTCTCCACATCTTCTAAAACCTCGTTCTGTCTCCAGCCCACCCTGACTCTCCGCTGCGACCTCTCTGGGAGAGTAATGGCCCCAGGAGCACTACCAGGTCTAGCATTTAGGTGCCCATCAACTTTCCCACTGTTTTTTCATTGGAGCAGGACTGGGGAGCCTGGCTGGGTGGAGGTGGGACCACTGTAATTGAATGATGGGGACTGGAGAAACACTTTGCTTTGTCTTTGTGAGTCAAAGTCTTACTTCCTCTTGGTTTCCTCTAATATCTTTGTGTTCTGTCTAAATAATCTTCGCATCAACACACTACCTTAAAAACAATCACAGAGCCGGGCATAGTGGTGCATGCCTGTAATCCCAGTGGCTCAGGAGGCTGAGGCAGGAGGATCGCAAATTCAAAGCCAGCCTCAGCAATTTAGTGAGGTGCTCAGCAACTAGGTGAAATCCTGTCTCTAACTTAAAAAAAAAAAAAAAAAAAAAAACCAGGGCTAGGGATGTGGCTCAGTGGTTAAGCACCCCTGGGGTCAATCCCTGGTACCAAAAGAAAAGAAGAAAAGAAAAGAAAATCATCAAGATGTCCTGCCCTCCACTCTGAGTTACTCGTCTTTCCTGACTTGCTGCACCAGGCAGCGTGACCACTCTTTTTCTCCTCATTCCTCTTCTTGCTCAGCAAATGCACATGGTGTACTTGTTGTGCAATAGAACTCAACATAAGTACTGACTTCAGATTGTGCATCAGATGATGAGAGACACAGATGCTGCCCTCAGGAAGTTCCTGGCCTAGCTGGTGAGCAACTGGATCATCTCTCACCTTAGTGTGATGTACAAGAGTACAGAGGAGAAGCCCCTGGTCTGCTGAAGGGAGTTAGGGTAATTAGAGGAGCTCCTGTTGCTGGGGACAACATCTGCGAAGGGTGTGACTGCAGGTGTAAGGCAAATGAAGTGTGGGGAGTAGGGCACTTGCAGAGAACAGTTCAGATGGGGGAACTCAGGGAGCTTGTGGGAAGTACCACAGGACACAAAAATAGCACTATCTCCACGTTGCACAAAGACCTAGCTGTAGACTGTTACCACTGGCGGGCTGTAGCATATTGCTGGACTACATTTCCCAGCCTCCCTTGCTGTTAGGTGGGAACACATAACAAAGTTATCACCCATGGAGCCTGAATAGAAGTAGTGTGTGCCATTTTTGAGCCAGGGCATCTAAAGAAGTGAGGGTGCCTCCTCCATGCTCTCTTTCCCTTCTTGAGAACTGAACAGAAGCAATAATAGGAGCTTAAGAAGATGTGAAGCTGTAGTATGGAAGGAACTCAGGACCCTGAATCACTCTGTGGAGCAGAGCTGCCCTGCAAACTCAAACAATCAGCCAAGATTGTTACAGGAAGCTGGGTGCTGTGGCACAGGCCTGTAATCCCAGAGGCTCAGGAGGCTGAGGCAGCAGGATCGCAAGTTCAAAGCCAGCCTCAGCAAAAGCAAGGTGCTAAGCAACTCAGTGAGACCCTGTCTCTAAATAAAATACAAAATAGGGCTGGGGATGTGCCTCAGTGGTTGAGTGCCTCTGAGTTCAATCCCCGGTACCCCTCCTTCCTACCAAAAAACAAATTGTTATAGAAACAACAAAGGAACTTCTATTGTGTTAATGCATGGTAAATTTGGGGTCATTTTTATTGTTGCAGTAGAACCTACCCTACATAATACATTCTGATTATGGTGCATTTCTGAAAACTTTAGAAAGTATACATATATGTAGAGAAAAGAAAAGGAAGTGAAATATACCAAACTCTTAATAATGGTGGTTATCTGTGGGTGGTAGAATTGTGAGCAGATTTAATTTTCTTTGCACTGTGCTGCTTTTTCCAAATTTGCTACAATGAGCATGTGTTATTTTGTGTTTGTGACAAACATAAATTCTCTAAACTCAAGTAGGAACACAGAGATAATAACAAGAAAGAACCCCATTACTAGAAGGCATGTAGAAAGTCTATTAAGTAGATATAAGAATAGAAAACAAAGAAGCAGAAAAGAAAGAGAACAATTCAATTCCACATGCTTTGAGGACCAGTCATGTAAAAAGGAAAAGCAGGGACACAACCGTGAGAAGCTCCCAGTGTAGGCCTACTGAAACTCAGTCCACCTCGGGGCACCCAGCTGCTGTTGGTGGGTGGGGGAAGGGAGGTATGGTTTTAGCCTCTGTCTATATTTTCCTTCACTTAGTTTAAGGAAACTGAGGATAAAGGTGAAGTTAACAGAGAGAGGTTGAGGTATCAGAAGATGGAGAAAGGAATCAGGAGGACACTACTTTCTGGTTCTCCTAATGGTCATGAGAACTCACTTCCCGCTTGGCTGCCATGAGAACACACATTCCTGATTGTCTCTCTAGCCTTATAGTCGAAGGTACCTTTTCTCTGACCATCCTCTTGGTTCCCTGCAGTCCCTACTTAGGTCTCTTCTCTCACACCTGCTCCCTTCTGAAGTGACAGTATCCTGGTGAATGTCTCCCCAAGTCTACCCTCCAGCCTAGCTCTAAATCCAGGTAGACAACTGCCCATGAGACCCCGCAGTGAATCCCAGCACTTCCCACTTCCTTGTCTCAACAAGTAGCAGAGCCTATCCAGGTGACAAGACATCAGCTCAAAGGACGTCCCTCAGGCATCCCCAGGGAAAGGGTGAATTATAGGCAAAGGGAGCCAGTGTGCCACACTGCCCCCTAGTGGAGCTGCTCTGGCACTCCACCAATCCAATTTTGTAGAAGTCAAAAGAATCCTGATGTTATCCTCTTTCTTCGTCTCTCTCTTCCAAAAGATCACCAAGGTCTGCTCATTAAACTTCCTTAATGTCTTTTGAAAACACCTTGTTCCCTTCACTTCCATGGCCATCATTCAGGCCACCATGCCAAATGTATGAATTTCTCTGCAGTCCCCTAATTCATCTCCAGATCACCAAGCCCTTCCATTTTCCACACAGTCCCAAGAATGAACGTTTCTCTAACTTAAAAAGAAGTTATAAAACATTACATATATAAATAGAAAAAGACATTAGGAATAAATAATACAATAACCATCTCTGTATCTACCATTTGGAATTAACAAATGTGAACTGTTTTCACCTATTTTCTCACAGAAAAATATCTCTAAAACACAGGTTTTAAATTTTTTATAATGTTGCCTTCTTGATTTAAAAGCTTTGATGAATCCAAATTGCACTCAACATAACTTCCAAACTTTCCAACTTTTAAGACCGTCTGTGGCAGAGTAGGAGTGTGGGTTCTGGAGTCTACCATTTATAAGCTTACATATTTTATCAGTTCCTTAACTTCTCTGAACCTCAGTTTTCTTGTCTGTAAAATGAGGATAATGTTGTGAAATAACGTTTGGGGATTAGCTGAGCTATACCAGTTGCCTACTATGATACTTAGCACATGGTCTACATGTTAGATTGCTAACTCTTCCATCCAAAATTCCAGGGCAAGAGAGAAAGGAGGAAGGAAGCAGAGGGAGAGAGCTTTTAAAGGAAAGGGAGAGAGAAAGGGAAAGAAAAAGATCAATAGAATTTAAGGAAAGTGTTGGGCAAGAGAGAAAGAGATGCTGAGAAGATGAAAGGAGATATGTCAAATGAGGAAAGAGAAAGCTATGAGAAGAAAAAATGGCAAAGGATGAGGTTCATGTTTCAGAACAAAAGCCCTTCTCTGGATAAACAGGGACTGTGGAGTCTGGGAAGCCTTAGGATGATAATGAAGGCGGCTTGTCAGGTTCAATCCCAGCGGGGATCACTGGAGCTGAGCAGCTCCACCAGGGGGCAGTGTGGCACCCTGGTTTCCTCGCCTATAATTCACCTTCTCCCTGGGGATGCCAGGGAGACACCGATTGAGCTGATGCCATGTCACTTGGATAGGTTCTGCTACTTGTTATTTCAGGGATAAGACAGGCATCGAGCTTTCTGGAGATTAATTTTTGATTTATTGGTGGTAACAATGATTTATTCTGATACACCCCCAGGGCAAAGAAAGGGCTGTAAATATTTTAAATGCTGTTAGCGGGTGACAAGAAACATTGCTGGTTCGGGAGCAGGGCAGATGGGAATTTCAAATGCCTTCCCTAAATTACTTAAAGGCAAACTGTGAACACTGCTAGCTTGTTTAAGACAGAGGCTGGGGGGAGGGGAGAGAAACATATTAAATTGTTATCTTATTAACTCAGACAACATCTTACATTTTCTCTGCAGAGTCCATTTGCTTTCCCCACGGACTGGAGTGGATTGGATTTTGCAGCCTGCTGAGGCAATACAGAGAGGCAGCTCTCAGACTTCCGGAGAGGGGAGGCTATGTAAGGGTGATCAGGAACAAAAGCCAATGGCTCCTGCTCACTGGCAGGACCCAGGCCTGAGGGTGGGTCAGAGTGCTGGAGAAAGCCCTGGACAAAGAATCCTGCAGTGGCTCTGTGACCTCAAGTCAGGCACCTGGACCCTGAATCTCAGTTTCTAGACCTCTTAAATGGGCTCATAATCCTTGCTGGTAGCAGGGTGGCCACCAAGACTGGGAATATTTGGTTTGATAATGAGAAGAGACAGCTCCATAAGGTCGTTTTGTTTTTGTTTTTGTTTTTTGTTTTTCCAGTCTCCTTTCCCCATGGCTCTTACATCAGCCCTGGTTGTCAGGGAGTAGAGAGATGATGATTTCCTCTCACAGCACAGGGACGCTATGACTGAGCAATGGACCCCAGCTGGCCTGAGGAGGGAAGTAGGTCACGTGTGACGGTCAGTGCCAGGCTCTCTGGGAGCTTCTGTGCTCTCTATTCCTTCTTCCAGGGCCATGACTAGGATGACGAGAGTGAGTCACATTCCTCAGGCATAAAAAATTTAAGGGCAGCCACAAAACTCAGTCATCAAGATAAATAATGTTTAAATGCAATATTTTTTAAAGATCAAAATTACTGCAAAAAAATTCATATGAACAAAATACCTAAATTTTAAATAAAGATAGGTTCACTCTTTGCCTTGTAAAACAAGCTGCTCGCCTCCTCTCCCCTCCTCCCCCCAGCAACTCAAAGGTAGGGAGCCCAGGGGTAGAAGAAATACTGCCTGGAATCTGTATTAGAAATCTGTCCATCTTGCCACTCAGTTGATGGTGTGGCTCCTTTTCTTCTCTATCTCCAACTTTCCCACTGGAGGCAGGGGAGCCACATAGCCTGTTTATTGGCTCTGGAGTGAGGCAAGGCTGGTTGCCGTCCCTGCTCCGTTACTGACTAGTTATGAGAACTTAGGATAGTTGCTTAACTTTCATAAGCCTCAGTTTCCTTTCCTAATCGCAAATCTTGATCTTCTAACCTGCATCTGCCTATAGGGTCATTGTGAAGATTTAGTGAGATAATACATATAAAGCACTTAACAGAGGACCTGGTCCATAGTAAGTGCTCAATAAACATTCATTTTTAGTTTTACCTGTAAAATGATGATCATCTCCTTATTCCCAAAGTGAGACAAATTGTATGCTAAAGAGACATCATAATAGCTAGGAAGAAGAAGAAGGAGAAGGAGAAGGAGAAGGAGGGAAACAAAAATGAAGCATGGTGTTCCATTCTACTCTTGGAAGCTACTCCCTCCAGTTCCTAAAATAATTCTAGGCCTGGTCTGGGCATCTCAGCCAGCGCCTCCCAAGAGAGGTTCAAGGTTGGATTCCAAACTCACTTAGTTACAGTGAGTCTGTTAATCCCAGCCACATATTGCCTCTAGCAGGTGCCGCAAGCCTAGAGACAAGCCACCATGGGAAAGCAGATGTCATGGCAGCTGAGCCCTAAGGCCTGGGTGATGAAAGCCTCCCCACCAACACTGTAACTTGTCCTGCTTCCCTTTTTGAGTTGGATGCTAAAGAACTCAGAGCTAAATTTATGGCCCATCTTTAGCAAGCACATAATGCTTCATTGCATACATCGGGTGTACCAACCTCCAACTACAATTCTCCCTCTTACTTTTCTTTTGTCTCCTTTCCCCTTACTTGTTCTAATTCACTTTAAGCTGCCTGAAATCCGTTTTGGAACAAGGTGGGGAATAAATAAATACATCTGATCTGTATTTAAACAGCTTCCCATTGTAGATGTATATATTCTTGTGTCACTCTCTTCCGAAAATTGCGATCTGCTCATGCCTGCCAGTGGCTCTGCTTGCGTGGGCTAATTGTGTCACTGACTGGATTCAAAATGTAGAGTTCCGATGAGCCTCAGGAAGCAAGGAAGCAGAGTTTCTTGGTTTTCAGTGTAAAAGGCAGGGTTGGTCCCAGGGGTCACCTCAACAACAGTCAGTTTAAGGCAGCGATTCTCAGCTGGGGCTGATCTTGCTTCTCAAGGAGGCAATGGGGGAGGGGAGGCAGTTGGTAGTATCTAGAGACGTCTTTGGTGATCACAGCTTGGTGTGGAGAGGCATCTGGCCTTGACACTGGCATCTAGCAGGCAGAGGTCAGCATGCTTCTAAACCTCCTACAGGGTACAGGACAGCCTCCTACAAAGTTTTCCGATTTAAAATGTCAACAGGGCCCAGGTAAAGGGACCATGATTGAAGGCTGGGCAAGTTCTGGGAGCAGAGAAGGAGCTGGAGCTGGTAGACAATGCTGGGGAGCCTTCCTGAGTGTGGACAGCAAGAGGAAATAGCTGAAGGGGTCCCCGCTCCTCAGTGACCAGGAAAATCTGGAAACTCCCACGGGGGTCACAGGAGAAGCAAGAGCAACATGGCGTCAGTGTCCAGGAACCAGAGCTGATTTGTCTGAGACGGGGAGCCTTCCATTCAGTGCGGGATGTCTTCTGCTTGCCCCTGGGCCTTCCTGCACTGGAAACTCCACCCCAGCAGCTCTGACTGTGTCCAGTAAAGGCAGCCCCAGCAGAGAGGGAGAGGGCAGGGGAGGAGCAGGGAAGGGGCACTGATTTCTTGTCCCCTTCCCTCCGGGCTGTCTGAGGCTGGCTCCATTCATTCCTCCAGTGAAGCCACAGCTCCTCTCAAGGGGCCCCTCTATACCAGTCTCTCCTTAAAGGTTCTGTTAATGATTCTTCCTTCTGTGCCTCTAGATCTGAGATGGTCACAGTCCCCACCGTGCTGAGGTGCTACCTCTGTCTTATGGTTTCCCCTTACCTTCTGCGTTAGGATTCACCACAAAAACAGAACCAATGAGAGAGCGATAGATAGATAGATAGATAGATAGATAGATAGATAGATAGACAGACAGACAGACAGAGGGATATTGGCTCATGCAATTCTGGAAGCCTTGAAGTCCCACCCTTGGCCATGTGCAAGCTGGAGACCTGGAAAGCCTGGTGTAGTTCCGAGCTCTGAGGGCCAGGGAGCTGATGCTGTAGATTCCAGTTCAAATAGGAAGGTTCCAGGAGGGAGAAGAGCAGGAGGGCCCAGGACGGGAGAAGATGGATGTGTATCTTAATCTGTTTTCTCCTGTTATAATAGAAGACCACAGAATGAGAAATTTACAAACAGTAGAAGTTTATTCGGTCATGGTTCTGGAGATTGAGCCGTCTAAGAGCATGATGCCAGAATCTTCCTAAGCCACAACATGGCGGAAAGGCAAGTGAGCATGCACAAAACAGCAGCATGGGGACCAAACGGCTCCCTGGCATCAAGACTCCACGTCCACCAGGACTCACCTGACATGACAGCACTAGTCCCTCATGTCAGCAGAGCCCCCATGACCTCATCGTCTCTTAAAGGCCCCTCCTTCCAACACCATTCATTGACAATTTCAACATGAATTTGGGAGGAAATGCTCAAACCATAGCAGTGTCCCCTGTTCAACAGTCAGCAGAGAATGGACTGGACCTTCCCTTCCTGCACATTTTTATTTTATTCAGGCCTTCAATGGATTGAGTGATACCCATCCACATTGGGGAGGGCCATCTGCTCTACTTTGTCTCCCAACTCAAATGCGAAGCTCTCCTGGAAACACCCTCCCACATCTAGAAATCATGTTTAACCAGATATCTGGGCATCACTTAGCCCAGTCAAGTTGACACATAAAATTAACCATCGCCTGCCTATGCAAAGGTATAAGTAAATAGTCCCTTTATCAAACTTGCTTCAAATGCTCCTCCTTCTCAAATGAGTGCCTTCTTTTTCCTTCAGGGCTCTTACATCACATTCATTCATACATTGACTTATCAAATGTTCATTAAACACCTATTATGGACTTAGACACTGTCCTAGGCACTTGGGCTATGTAGGTAAATCAAACAAGGGACCTCTGCCCACTGTCTTCTCCTTTCTTAGCCAGTGCTGAGTGGCATCTGTGTGCATTTCACTCCTGATTGGTCAGAGGGCCAGTGCATCTGCCTCTGCTCCATGCCTGGGGCGTGTGTGGCCTGAGGGAGGCCTGCCCTTGGGGGCCCGGTCGACTGCATTCGTGAGGCTCTGGCCCCAGAGGAAAGGGAAGTTCCCCATCCCTGATGCCCATGGTTGTGTCCCTAGTCAGATCTGCACACCTGGGCAAGTCACTCGGCCTCCTTGGCTTTCATTTTTCTCATTCTCCTGCCAAGAGGTTGGGCTAGAGAACCAACTAGCTGATTTCCTATATTTGGAATTAAAATTTTCTGGTCTGAATTGCTGCCCAAGTCTTGGGCCAGAGGCATCAGAAGCAGGTATTCTGTGCTAGCTGTATATATCTTACAGTTTCCAGAAAGAGCCCTGGTGAAAGTAGGGGAAGGCTGTTCTCTTCAGGTCCTGCTGATGGCTGTCCTGAGCTGGCTGCCCTTCTTACCTTTTCAGGTATGGAGGTGGGGGGTGGGCAAGTTCTTCTGAGTCCTCTAGGGACCCCTGATTCCCTCACACCTTCCCCTCCCAGTTATATCTATATATAGCGATAGCTGTTCTCTGTAGGTCAGGAAGCTGGAGTGTGCAAGGAAGGCAGTCCCTGAGCCCCTCAGCACACCCAGGGTGGCCCTGCTGGTGCCAGCTGGCATGCCCAAGCAGCTTCTTAGGCAAACATACGCACAAAGCTTTGTGGACGCTGCCAGCGGGCAGAGCTTGCCAGAGGCGACAGTCTCCTCTGCTTTGAGGCTACATCCAATCATGCAGACCTGCCAGCTTTTCTCATGCTCTGATGGCTTTTCCAGGCTAGATCCTAGTGACCTCACTTAAGAAAGTCAGCCGAGATGGAAGGATGAGTAACAGAGCCACCAGCAGTGAGCAGCAACCCACATGGAGAGGGAGGGAGCAGGCATTTGCTGAGTCTCATGGTGCAGCTCAGTGTGCTGGGTACCTGCATTGAAACTATCCTCTAACCTCACAACTCCCGGGGGGGCGGATAGGTGATCCCACAGCCCCCAACTGATGAGGACACTGAGCTGAGAGAGGGAAAGTGGCTTTTCCAAGGTCACACAGCAAACAAGCGGTAGCAAGAGGATTTGAACTCAGGACTTGGGACTCTAAACCCATGACATCACATGCTTCTTGCCTTATAGACACCACACCTGCTTGTGCTAGTCCCAGCCCTCTCCTTGGTCCTATGGGACAAGACAGGGGCTAGGTGACAGCTGTCCAAGCTCTCAAGGCTTGAGGGCTATTAGCCAGTCACTTCAAGAAGGCTGGGAGTGCCAGGGGGAGAGAGGCCCTCAGAGGAACAGCACCTGTGAGGTGCCACCCCTCTGCACAGGGTTTTCTGTCTGGGGCCCAGCCCACCTGATGCTGGACAGACTTTAGGGGACTTTCCTAAAGCTTTGTTGTATAGCAAGCATTTCACTTTTATAGTAGGAGTGTGCTGGTTGGTGTTAACAACTGACTGGGAGGCTCCAGGCTGATTTCCTAGCACATGCCAATTTCTTTAGTGTAAATACCTCCTCTCTGGCCAGTCTCACACTACCAACATGAGGGCCCTAAAAGCAGTGTTGAGAGAGAGGCACACATCCAGCTTTTGAGCTGCCCCTGGCCAGCTCTAATATGCCACTAGATGATGCTTATTGTGGGTGGGGTTCAGAAGGGATTGACAGATCATGAGGTGCTACAGTACTCTGAGTCACCTCTTAGTGCTGTCTCAGGCTATCCTGCTCTGGAGGGACAGGAGAGAATTGTGGCCTCTTCTCTGGGCCACATAGAGGGTCTGCGCTATGGGTTACCCTCCAGATGCCCCTGTGACTCCCAGCCAGAGTGTCAGATCCAGTGAAGCTCCTTCCAGATGCCTGTGCTGTGCACACCTGTCAGTCTCCCCATCCCATCTTCAAAGCCCTCTCTGTATTGGTGCCAGGATGAGAGGCATGGCCCTGCAGACAGGACTCGTGACACTGCCAACATGGGGGGTATGTGAGGTTGATAGGGCAGCAGTTGTGTTCGAGAAAAGAGCACAGGTCTTGGAGCTGAGAACTTAAATGTGAATCCCAGCTCTGCTGCTGACATCTGTGGGCCTGCCGACGAGCACATGGCTATTCTGAGCCTCACTCTCCTCTGTGCAGTGGAGAAAATGCTTGGTGCTAAGCTCTGTGCATCTCTGAAAGAGCTTTCTTGGTGGTGGGCACACAGAGCTTAAAGCCTGGGCCTCTGTGTTGAATGAGCCATGGTGACACTTATATCCCCTAGAGTCACAGAAACCGGGCATTGGTGGGTCGAAGTGGTTGTAGATCTCTCCTTCCCATACCATTGTGAACTCCTGTTGTTATGTAGTGATGCACACTTGTAATCCCAGCTACTTGGGAGGCTGAGGCAGGAGGATTGCAAGTTCAAAGCCAGCCTCAGCCAATCCGAAGAGCTAACCAACTCAGTGAGACCCTGTGTCTAAATAAGATACAAAATAAGGCTAGGGATGTGGCCCAGTGAGTGGCCAAGTGCCCCTGAGTTCAATCCCTGGTACCTTTCCACCAAAAAAAAAGGAGTTAGGGGTTGGAGTGTAGTAGCTCAGTGGTAGAGCACTTGCCTAGAGTGTGCAAAGCCCTGGGTTCCATCTGCAGCACCAAAAAATAAGTAAAATAAAAGTAAAGAACTCCTGGTACAGTGTCCATGAGGTGCTCACCAGATCTGAGGCCACTCATTCCTGCTTGACTGGGTCTAGAGCTGAAGTGGACTCCATCTAGGAGACACAGGCAGTGTGCAGGATGTGGAAGTTCTTCTGTTCACTGACTTGGAATCTGCTTCCTCGTTGTCCGTCGGCAGCCGCACCCTGCATACACACATAGCACTCAGACACACACCAACAGGGGCATAAATATTTATGACATGTAGCTAATGCAGTCGGCTTATAGGATTCCCAGAGCTTCAGATGGAGCTCTTTGCACAAAAGCCCTTTATGTGGAGAGGGGGTTCTGAATGGGGGAGCAGTGGTATAGGCACAGGGCGGAGGTTCTCAGTCTCTTGGGGTGTGCTGGAAGCTTTCCTCTCACTGCAGCAGCCTGAGTGTCTACATTTGCAGGGGAGGTCTGCTGGCAGCTGCTATCATGGGCTCCAGGCTCTGGGAACTGACCAGTCTTTAGAAATTTCACTCCTTGACACTGCAAGGCCAGGCCTCAGGACAAGGGGTCCATGATCAAGGGTCCAAAGTGTTCCTCAACTCTCCATCCTGGGGCTGAGCTCTGCTGGGGCTACAGGGCTCTTACTCTCACCCCCAATGGGCTTTTAGATCTCCCCAGAACTGAGCTCAGGAAGGAAGTCCTAGAAAACTGCCTCTAGCCCCCCAAAGGCTCCCAAGGAGAGCCCCTCACCTCATTCGCAGCACATAGCCCCCACATCAGGCAAGGTCAACATGGAGTGGTAGAGCCAAGGGTTCCCACAGACAGAGGAACGGTTCCTTCTGTAGCTGGCTGCTCTGCACCCCCACTATGGCCACATGCTGAGCACCTAAGACAGATGGTTTCTCATTCTCTGGACCCTGGGATGGGGTAAAGAGTGGTGGAGAAAGAAGGGAGAGAGGGGGCTCCCTAGAGAGTAGTCAGGTGTGGACCTGAGGGCCTCGAGCCCTGAGTGTGCCTGCCCCATGTGTCCTTTCCTGGCCTTGGAAGGCTGTGACCTGACCCCTCTGGAGAGGAGAATGCACTCTTCAGAGAAGAGGGTGCCTTCCAGCTGATTTAATGTCTCCAGAGCCACTTTCCATCCCCCCAGTTCCCTGCACCCTAAGGGGTTGTGGCTCCCAGCAGGCTCTCACACTCTGCCAGTCTCACCAGGAGCCAACCTCATTACATTCGCCTCTTTGGCAAAACCAGATTCCTTTCCCCCAACTAGGACTCTTCTGCTGAGGAGGAAAGATGGGGGAGTGTGTGTAAAAAAGGTCAAGGCTACAAAGACCAGCCCTGAGTCCCAGCTGGGACTCAGGGTTCTCATTGATTACTTGGCCTGAGCCAGAGAATCATCACTTGCCTCCAAGGGGCCGGTTTCTGCGTTCTGTGTTCTCTTACCACCCTGACGGACTCCCCCTCCCTGTTCCAGTCTCCTATTGATTTTGTTCACATGATTGTTTCCCCCAAAGACTGTAAACTCCGTGAGAACAAAACCTGCATATTGTTTTTCTGTCTTTGAACTTGAACTGCCCGCCAGTGTCCAACACATCATAAGCACTTCATAAACATTTGGTGAACTCTCTCCAAGCTTGTGAAATCCACAAAAGAAAATGTGAGCTTCGGTATTGGTGTTATTGGTAGTTAAGGGAGGGATGACATTCAATTGCAGTAAGAGGGGAAAGAGCCCTGCCTGGTTTTTTGACACATTTCCCAGAGGGTTAGGAGGGTGGAGTCCAAAAACCATGGCTGCAGTGTGGAAAAAGGAGAAGGGTTCTGAGCCTCGGGGCATGTGGCCAGCTACAGGCTGCCCACTCTGCTGCTGTGTGAAGAGACCATAGTCCTTGTAGCATATAAAGCACCACGTCCCAGTCACCCCCCAGTGCCAGGATAAGCGCAGTGACTAGTATAGACAGCAGTGACATTTTTCTATGTTGAATGACCATCCATCACCTGAGAACTCAAGACATCTCTCTTGAGTTGTCTTGAGTTGGGTGCCCATTCTGCTCTCAGCACTTTCAGGGGCACAGAGATGAGTGAAGCCAGGCTGTCACCTTCCAGGGGCTCCTGGTGCAGCTGAAGGAGAGTCCCGGTGCTCCACTGAACAATGCAGTCAGGGTGTGATCATGAACTGCAAGGTGTTGTGTGACTGTGAGCGTCCTGGAGGTCAGGAGAGAGAGTGACTCATGATCAAAGGCCACAGTGGCGTTCTAGGTGACATAAAGAAGTTCGAGTCAATTCTAACAGCAGATGCAGAGAAGCAACTAATACAAAGAACAGACAGAGTGCAGGGGAAGCTACAGACCCTGCAAGCTGCCTGTGGAAAGCAGGGGATGGTCACCTCCATGAGCTTGAGGGAAAAATTCACAGGCTGGAATGAGTCTTCAAGAAAAGAAAGCATTTAATTATTAGGGCAAGAACAGAAGTAACAGGATGGACCCCAAGATACTGTCCATTCAAGGGCAGGATGGGAATGGAGCTGCTTGGTACCTGTACCTGAGAGAGTTCTCCCTCTCTCAATATGATTTTTTTTAAAGTTTAATTTATGCACACTCTAAAGAATTGACAGTATGAACGATATTGATTGAAAAATCTAAGCTCCTTCTCAACTTGATTCTTGTTCCACAATTTCTCAGGTCCCACTGGTAGCTGTCTCTTGTGTTATCTATCATTCCAGAGATGTTTAAGAATGTAAGTTTAGCTGGCGCACACCTTAATCCCTACGCCTCAGGAGGCTGAGGCAGGAGGATCACAAGTTCAAAGCCAGTCTCAACAACTTAATGAGGCAAAAAGCAACTCATTGAGACCCTGTCTGTAAACAAAATACGAAAAGGGCTGGGGATGTGGCTCAGTGATTAAGTGCCCCTGGGTTCAATCCCTGGCGCACACACACACACAAAGAATATAAAATTTGTATTTTAACACAAATTGTAATATGTTAATGTTATACATCTTTCTTTTTTTTTTAATTTTAATTTTTATTTATTTTTCTCAAAAGTTGCATTTAAATACATGTTATCAAACATAACAGAAAAAAAACAAATTTTCAGAAGCTGTACACACTATTCACTGAAAATATTTGTTGAGGCAAATAGAAAAAAAAAATTATTACAATCATAATTTTTCTAACTTTGCACAAAATTATAAGCAGATTAC
>PVHX01012764.1:0-57730 GCA_004024805.1 Geosciurus inauris
TCAGTCCCCGGAGACCCTTCAGCCATTCTATCTGCCTTCCAAGCAGCAGGACAGGCAAAGGAGGGGTGACAGGTCAAAGGGCATGGGCCCCTGCCATTCAAGGAAATTTCCTGGAAGCTGCTGCACAGCGCTGCTGTTTATATTGCTTTGGTGAGAACTTAGCCATGTGGAGACCTCTTGCCACAAGGGCAGCTAGGAAATGGCATTGTATTAGACAGGGTTATCTAGAGAAATTGAACCCATGGATGTGTATATATAGACATTGGCTCATGTGATTACAGAAGCTGGCAAGTGTCAAATCTCAGGGTGGATGGGCAGACTGGAGACCCAGGACAGCTGATGTTCCAGGTCTAGTCCAAAGGCAGTCTGCTGGAGAACCAGGAAGAGTCAAGGTTGCAATCCAAAGCAGTTCATTGGAGAGTTCCCTCTTTCTCAGGGCCTTGCTCAGGCCAATCTTTTTGGCCAATCAAGGTTTCCATGGATTGGATAAGGCCCGCCTATGTGATGGAGAGCAATTTATTTTATTCAAAGTCTACTGACTTAAATGTTAATCTCACAGAATACCCTCACAGAAAAACCCAGAATAATGTTTGGCCAAATATCTGAGCCCACTGTGGGCCTACCAAGTTATCATACAAAATTAACCATCAAAAGTTATTTCTAGCCTAGGTAATCAGTGGCATCTTTACTTTGGGCCAAGTGTCAGCAAACTGCATCCATGGGGCAAATCTGGCCTGCCTCCTGTGTTTGTAAGCAAAGGCTTTAGGGACAGGCACAGCCACACTTCATCCTATACACATTGCCAGTACGCCCTGTTGTAGTACCAAGGCAGGGCTGAGTAACTGTAATGACACCATATGTAAAACCTAAAATATATACTATATTTGACCCTTTGCAAGAAATGTTGGCTGACTTCTGTTTTAGGTCACCTTATGCCCAGTTAAATACTGGAAGGCAGAGGAAATAATGGTGGGCAAATAGCAATCTAAGCACACAGAAGCATACAGAACTGGGTGTCAAGGTGTTCTAAGAAATCTCCCAGTTGTCCAGCAATAAATGTGTTGTTAAACAATCTATGATATACTGACAGAATCATAAAGAAGTACAAGTCATCTTCTCTACTCTCAGGAACTGACTGGATTAAGTTTAGTGGAAAGAAATGGTCTCGGGACTCAGAGCTGAACTGAGGCTGATTCATCAGCCACCGGAACAAACTTCTCAGAGAATCAGTTTTTTTCTCTCTAAAATGAGCATGGGACAAGGCAGGTAGCTCAGTGGTACAGTGCTTGCCTAGCAGGCTTACAGCCTTGGGTTCAATCCCCAGGGCTGAAAAAAGAAAAAGAAAAGAAACTCTATAATGAGCACGATCTTATTACTTCATTGGTTTTTGTTGTTATTGTTGTTGTTTTGCAGTGCTGGGAGTTGAACTCAGGGCAAGTGCTCTACCACTGAGCTACATCCCCAGTCCTGGACAACTCTTAATTGAACTTGATCTATGTGCCAGGCCCTGGGTAAGGGCTTTCTTTGTGTGTACCAATTTACTGAATCCTCACAGCCGCCTACAAGGGAGGCATGGTCATTATCTCCATTTTCAGATGAAACCAGACAGAGATTAGGTATCTTGGCAAAGAGTACCTCATTAGTTAGTGCAGAAATGTGGTTCAGCCCCAGCCTGTCTGATTTCCTAGCCCAGGAACCTAACCAGCAGGCTGTCCCACCACCTTCCCATGTCAGCACCCTCCAGCCATCTGTCCCTGCTCCTCTGGCTACAAGACATTCCTGGTGTAACTGGAAAAGCAGAGCATTCACAAATAAAAGGCTAATAGGTAACACCAGGCTGTGGGGTGGGTGCCAAGCAAGCGGTACCACTCAGATAAGCACAAGTTCCCCTGCCCTGGAGCGAGCAGGAAAGATGTCACAGCAGAGATGGAGCCAAGTTGGGTTGTGATGGGCGTACAGGGTTTAGAAGGCTGGAGGACGGTGCGCCCAGCATGGGGTGTGGAGTGGGTCAAGGCTTGGAGGCAGGAAGAGAAAGAGCATGTTTAAGAAATAGCAAGTTGTGGGGCACAGTGACGCATGTCTGTAATCCCATCGGCTCATGAGGCTGAGGCAGGAGGATCGTGAGTTCAAAGCTAGCCTCAGCATCTTAGTGAGGCCCTAAGAAACTCAGGGAGACTGCCTCAAAATAAAATACAACAAAGGGCTGGGGATGTGGCTCAGTGATTAAGCATCCCTGAGTTCAATCCCCACTATTAAAAGAAAAAAAAAGAAAGGAAAGAAAGGGAAGGAGGGAGGGAGAAAGGAAGGAAGGAAGAGAGAGGGGAAGGGAGGGAGGAAGGAAGGAAGAGCAAGTCAACTTGCTGGCTAAATCCAACCACAGGATTGTCACAGAAGAAAGTAGTTGGGAAATGAAGATTGGAATTAAATGAAGAAGGAGTTTGAATGTCAGTCTGAGAAGCTGAACTGTATCTGGTTGACACCGGGTGGTCACTGGAGAGATTTGAGTGAGATCACGTGGTGGAGGCAGTTTCTTTAGGAATAACATGGCAGGAAGGATGACAGACGTGAGGCGGGAAAGTAGGTAAGAAGCTTTTGACATGATTTAGACGTGAGGTCATGAGAACTTGGAATGGAGTGTTAGCACAAGGCGCGGATGGAATGGGAGGGATGTGAGAGACGCCCCTGGAGCAGAACTGAGTGGAGCTGGGAGGAGGGCCTGGAGGGGCCTGGGATGACGCCAGGATGCTGCCCGAGTGAGAATACCCCACTCCTTGGGAATCCTGTTTGCCCCCATCCTCCTCAAGGTCTCTGTACCCGCTGAGCGTCTTCACCTGCTCAGCCTTCATCAAAGGTGCCTGCGAATGTTCACCTGGCCATCTCCTCTTTCCTCTTTGCTGCCTCCACCACAGAATCAGAGGCAGAGGCGAAAACAGGGGCTTTGGGACAAAGAGTGAGGAGCTGAAATCTGTTCTGCGTGTTTCTTCATTTGCACATTTCTCTATAGGGATGATAATACCTACTTGATGAGGCACAAACACAAAACATTTAGTACCGTGTCTGGAACATAAGACACTCAGTAATAACAGCCAATAATAATGTGCTTGCTACTCACACTGGTCCAGTTGATTACATATATAGCCACTCCTTAGCATCTGTGGGGGATGGGTTCCAGGACTCTCATGGGTATCAAAAACTATGGATGCTCAAATCCTTTGTATACAGCAGTACAGTATTTGCATATAACCTATAAGCACATCCTCCTATGCACTGTAAATCACCTCTAGATGACCTATAATACCTAATGCAATTTAAATTCTATGTACATAGTTGTTAAACTGGATTGTTTAGGGAATAATAAGAAAAAGTCTGTTCATGTTCCGCACAGAAGCAAATTTAAAAATATTTTCAATCTGTGGTTGGTTGAATCTGCACATGCAGAACCTATGGATATAGAAGGCCAACTGTATACTTGTTTATTTCACACGACAATCCCAAGCCGCGGCTGCCACTCTTACCTCCAGATGAAGGAATGAAACACACGGAAAGCACAGAAACTGCTGAGGTCACAGGTGAGGCTGAACCAGGGCTGTCCAGCTTCAGAGTCTGCACTCTTTGTATCAAAAGGCAAAGCTCGTGTTCACACCAGCAGGAAGCAGGAAAAGCAAAACTGTTCCCTGTGAGGGGAGTATTAAAATAATTAACAACCAGAGTGGCAAAAGCACCCATCTGTGAGATTCGCTACTGATCACAGCCAGGAGCTGGTCCTTTGGGTCTCTTTTGATTGCTGAATCCTGGGGAGGGTGCAGGAGGGAGTGGTCCCAGGGGAGAGTGACATGATAGGGTTGTAGAAGAGACTCAGGAGGCTCAGGACAATGGCTTTCAACAATTCATACAGAAAGATTTCATTAACTTTAATGTGGCAGTATTTGGTGTGTCCCAGCTAAATACCAGAAGTAGTTGTCATGTATCAGTGTTCTCTGATCAACCTGTGGACAGAACTATGATGTTTAAGGATATTCTCAGGGTTGAATATTATATTGATATATTTTTTATTATAAATACTATGCTTAAGTTATTTCTTATAAAAGATCTGAGGTAGCCTGTAGTAAAAAAAATCCTCTAAAAATCATTAAGATATGGAAATAATAAGTTATGTGTGTAAAGGTTTTTGTTATGCACTGAATATCTGTGTCCATGCGAAATTCATATGTTGAAATGAATTTTCTCTAAAGTGATGGTATTGGGGGATGACATCTCTGGAAGGTAATGAAGTCATCAGGGGAGTGACCTCATGAAGGGGATTAGTGTCCTTCTAAAAGACATCCCAGTGAGCTTTCCTGCCCTCTACTTGACATGTGAGAACACAATAGAAGACAGCTATCTATGAACCAGGAAGCAGCCCTCTCAAGATACTGCATAGTCTGGTTCCTGGACCAAAAAATTAGTGAGAAAAATAAGTTTGTGTTATTTGAGTCACGCAGGCTAGAATTCAACTAGGAAGACGTGAACTGAGTAAGGCAATTTTATACCTAAAAACCTAAATGGAGAACACATAGTGAAAATGAGCTCTAAATTTGACTCTGAGATTCCTAGTGGCTACAATAAAATGAGAAATAGGATGCGTTTCCCATGGATTATGAAAACAGATCTAAATTCTTAGAACCCTATGCTTAGAATTTAAGTATGAGGATCAAGATGGCATTTTGATGTGAAAATCAACATCCTTGTTCAGAAAAAGGCCCACGTCACATGCTACTCCTTGTGAGTACCACACAATCAGAGGCAAACCCACCTCTGCAGCTAGGCTTCTGCCAGTGAGAAACCAGTCAGCTTTGAAGTGAATGACTAAGGAGAAAAACAGGGAAAGGGCTGTTGGGCATCAGGAGAGGAGAATGTAATTTCCAACGTGCCTTTGGCTTCAGTGGCCTACGGATAAAACACTGGTCCAAGTGGGCACTTTACGTAAGGTAATTTGATTTGTCTCCATGCAGGCATAGGCAGGAGGGGCCGATTAGAGAACTTCATAAATTCTAGAGGTATTATGTTGTCTCCCAGGCCACATAAGTTGTCTCTGATTCTTTCCTGCAGCACCTTTCTAGAATGAAGGAAAACCCATGAAGTTTGCTATGATATTAAGAACGATGGTGGTGCTCAAAGGGCATGATGGTGCATGCCTGTAATCCCAGTGATTCAGGAGGCTGAGGCAGGAGGATCGCAAGTTGAAAGCCAGCCTCAGCAACTTAGCGAGGCCTTGTCTCAAAATTTTTAAAAAAATGAAAAGGGCTGGAGATGTGACTCAGGGGTTAAGTGCCCCTGGGTTGAATCCCTAGTGCAAAACAAACAAACAAAAAATCTCAAGAAGCTTACAGTGTCTCAGGACTAGAAGGCATAACTTCTATATCATTTTCATTTTTGTCCATGTGATCTAAATGTTCCAGATGTCAGTGCATTGTAGGCACAAAAGGGACTGCCACCATGGTGCCCACCTGCAAACTTGGAGTTTCACATCCCAGAGGTTCCCCTTAAGATTCCTGGGACTCTTGTCGGTGTTTTTCAATACTAATAAGCTTGCTCCCAGTAGGTGTCTTCTGGGCAGTGTCCTGGTGGGCTAGCATCTGCAAACCTCTACACTGCTTTCCCCCATAACTATGGGACAAAGGGGAAAGTGGGTATTTAGCTTCTGGGAAGAAGAGAAAAGGACAAGACCATGAGAGTCTGTCCCTGGGCTTGCACAAGACAAAGTTTCAGTTCATGAAATGGCAATTGCCTGGGTCTGGCATTTGTTATATCACCTTGCACAGGAGGTCAACTTGGTGCTTTTTGTTTTAATTTCCCTTACTAAAAATGGCAAGAATTATCACATCTCACAAAGATGTGTAGTGGGAACTGGCTATTTAATGATTGGATGGTATTTTGAAAGCATCAAGTATAAGATAAGTGCCAGGACAGGAAAACCAGAGATATGCGGCTTCCCCAATGAGGCTGTTGGATGTGCCTGCTTTTTTTTCTTTTCACTTTAAACATCAAAAGGAAATAAATTGTTAAATGTCTGTCTAGCCTTGAGAGAGAGAGAGAGAGAGAGAGCAATCTTAAATCCCTCAAATCAATAAAATGCTCCTAAGTCTGCAACTAAATTGTTGAATAGGTAAACCCCAAGTTACAAGGGCAATGAATTTTTGACAAATCCTATGCACCTTGAAGCTATATAACGAAAGGCATTAGGAGAATATCCATATGAAAATATGGAAACATCTTCAGCCATATCCTTAGAGATTATATCAGAAAATAAGAGACCCCTTATGCATTGAATTGGGCAAATTCATATGTTGAAGCCCTAACTCTCAATAACTCAGAATGTGACCTTATTTGGAAATAGGATCATTGCAGATGTAATGAATTAAGAGGAAGTCACATTGGAGTATGCTGTGCCCCAAATCTGATACTACTGGATTTGGAGGAAATTTGGATGCAGACACACTCACCATCAGCCAGGTGCAGATGAAGGCAAAACCAGGTGATACATCTACAATCAGGGAACACCGGTGACTGCCAGCCAAGCACCAGATTACAGGGGAGAGGTGTGGGACAGAGCATCTCACACAGACTGCAGAAAAAATTCACCTCCAACACCAGCCCCCAGAACTGTGAGACACCACATCCTAATGCTAAGCACCACCACCCCCCCACCCCCCCCCGCAGTGTGTGGAACTTGGCTATGGCAGCTCAGGAAACCAATAGACCACATCACACTCAACTGCTTTATTGTGAAGAATCAGAGGGTAACTTGGAGAATAAGGGATTGAAGGCAATTGACACAAGTTCTTCAATACTTTTTCTATTCATTAAAAATTTATCTGGGTTAATATGTTATTTTCTTAAAATACAAATATTTTCCTAAGAGGTTATGGTCATTAGTTGTTTATGACTGATGTTATGTTGTCTTTTCCAGAGGTGGCCACACTAGCTGTCATCCTACACTGCCCTTCTAGAAACTTGCCATTTCTCTATTAGAAAGTAATGTCCTACTTTCCCTCCCCCTGAATGTAGATGGTCTGTGACTCACTTTTAACCAACAGAATGTTGTAGAAGGGATGCTACATTTCTAAGGTCAGTCATAAAAGTTGATGTAGCTGCTGTCTTGGGAGTAGGGTCTTGTGCTGGAGCATTCAGCTGCCTTGAGGTCACCATATTGTGAGGAAGCTCAACTCGACTCTTAGGGAGAAACCATGTGGAAAGAAATTGGTGAGACTGAAGACAGAGATGCCCAGGGGGGCTGCAGGGACTCCAGCCCCTCTTCTATTGTGGCCCCAGCTTTGTCTGACCCCAAGCCAAATTTCCCCCACAGAGCCCTCTCTGAATTCCTGATCCACAGAAACCAGGAAAGGTAACAAAAGGACTGTTGCTCATTTAAGTCACTGGGTTTTGGGGTGATTGATTATGTAGTGATAGATAATGGGCATGCCTTATCGCATTACTCTAATAATCAAATTTCTTGACTTTTAAATCAAGTGTTTCAGAATTTCATTTTCTCTAGGAAAGGATGGGAAACACAAGATGTGGTAACCTAGAAACATCTACTTTGTAGAATTCCCCCAGAGTCTGGGGGTAGTTTTGTGAGCCACTAAAAGCAATCAGTATTGCTCTCTTTGGCATCTGCCCCTCCATTAATTTAGGATGTAAATGTCAAGGAAGTACCTTAGGAGTTGAAACCACTAACCACACTAGTGATTATGCAAATCAGTAAATTTACATAGATTGCAGAGTCCCTTTTTTCTTTCTATTTCCAAAGGTATTCTAATTATGCAAAATTGTGTCCCCAACTGCCATAGACTCGAACAAGTTCATTATCACTGGTGCCAGAGTCTTGTACGTTGAATTTTCCAGTTTTGGCAGACCCTTGTTTTCAGTCAGAATCTGGCACTAATTCTAATGATCCTTGCTTCATTTGTGATGGGGTGAGAGGGCCAGGTTGGTAAAGGTGTTTACACATCAAATAATCCCAGCCCTTGGCACATAGTTCTGATCCAACTCTGCTCAATTATGAAAGATCATTCCCCAGTCATTTCCTTCGGTCGGAGAAGCCTGGTCCCTTTGACACACTCAGGTTCCAAATTCTCCCTCTCTGCCTGTGGCTTGTTATCTCTGGTGTCTTTGATTAGGCCTCCTTCTATCAGGGCATTTGAATTAATAATCCCCTTGCCTCTCTGTTACTGGAGTTCTTGCCTGCTGCTTCTGGTCTCCAAGACAGCTCCCAGCGTTTACTGCCAGGAATTAAGATGTCTGTGAAATCCACTCTTGCACTGCAAATGCCTTGCAAGGGAGTCCTTAGAAAACATTGACTTCTTTTTCTTTTTGAGCCATAAAAACAGTAGTTACTGGAAAACAGTCATTCAGAACATGGCTGTTTGGTTAGAATCTCTGTAGACAATAGCTGAGGAGCAACAAAGAAGCTGAAAAGAAAAAGCTTCATAATCCCTTATTTGTGACTCCCAAATGGTAGCTGCTAAAAGTGACTTCTTCAAGCAGGCAGACATTTACTCTTTAGATGATCACGGGACTAGGGGAGCACTTAATCCACCCTTCTGCATTAGCTAGGGCCTGCGAGGTTTTCCGAAGAGTGTTCTAGAATCCTCAACTGCTGGCCTCATGTCTACACTTGGAAAAGTCAAAGCACATTGGGGGGAAAAATTTATCCCTTCAAACAGCGGCAGAAAGACAGGATTCTTGTCACCTAGTTCTCCACTTCCTTCCTGAATAATCTTTGGATGCATATCAACTCTGGCCCTCAAACACACTATATAACATTGCTATCATCATCCTTATTTCGCACTGAATGAAACTGAGACTCAAAGAAGTTAACTTAATGACTCGGGAGTGAGAGAGCTAGAAGAGACTGGCCAATCATCCTGGTTTGCCCAGGACTGAGGGATTTTCTGGATATAGGACTTGCAGTTCTAAAATTAGGACAATTCTGGAAAACCAGAAAGGTGGACACCACAGATTTGAGCCAAGTCCAGACTCTCTCCAAAGCCTCTCCTCTGAAACCTGACACCACCTTCAATTGTTTTCAGCCTGAGATTTGGCTCTGAGACATCAGGGCATCTACTGGCAATACCATGAAGAAGGCAGAGTCAGAGGACAAAGTCAGGTGTGTCAAACCGGGACACCAGGCTCTCACTCAGGTTACTCAGAACCCACTGGAAAGTCTAGTCAGGGAGCTGACTCTCCAGAGGGGTAAAAGCTAGATGCAAGAGTGTGTACCATCATTTATGTAATATGCCACATAAGAAGACATTCCAGAACCAGCCATAAATTATCATCAGCAGTCTGGGCAGGACCTGGTTGCAGAAACTTGAGAGACGGCCATGGAGTAGGCAGATAACCTACTGAAATGCACAGACTAGAACTGTACCTAAAGAGTTAATAATTTGACCATGGCATATTTTTTCCAAAAGCAGAAACCGAAACCTTTAGGCATTTTCCAAGGATGACATACACGACTTCTCTCCTTCATTTCTCCCTCCCTTTCCCTCTTTCCTACCCACAGGGGCTCTCTTTCAGGACATTTCTACAATGGAAAACCAGGCACTGAACAAACTCGCAGATGAGGGATGTATCTGGAGCAGAGGCCTGGCTGGTCACCAGGAACACTTGCTTACATGATGCCAGTTGTTAACCCTCTGCTGGGTCTGGGAGGCCTGAGGCGTTGCAGGGGAGTGCCAGGCTATTGGGGAGAGATGAGGGAGGCTTGGGGTGGGCTAGTTCCTCCATCTACCATGGGGAAGTTGAGAGCCAGTGGTAGAGTCCATTCTGTGCACTGTGACTTTTTTTGCCTTAGCCCTGAGTCTAGGAGCTGTCCTCCCCTGGGGTGTACCTCTGGGGCCTCCTCCCCATTCACTTGCCCTGGACATGCTGCTTTTGAAAGACAGGAGAAAGGACCTCGGAGACTGCATCTGGTGTGTTTCCTCCTTAACACAGAGGAGGGGACGAAGGGTGTAAAACAGATGTGAGCTTCTCAAAGTGACATTGCCTCTCCACCCTGGTGCCTCTGGGGTAGAGAAGGAAGGAGAAAGAAAAGAATCTGTGGCTTCTAGTCAAAGCTCTCCTCCGCTGGTGGTGCACACCTTTAATGTCAGAGATTCCAGAGGCTGAAAGAGGAGGCTCCCAAGTTTGAAGCCAACCTCAGCCACTTAAGGAGATATGTCCCAAAATAAAAATAAAGAAGAGGGGCTGGGTTGGTGCTTGCCTCACATGCACAAGGCCCTGGGTTCAACCCCCAGCACAATAAATAAATAAGAATTGGAGATGTACTCAGTGGTAGAGTGCCCCTGGGTTCAATTCCTAAGAATTGAATTGGAGATGTACTCAGTAGTAGAGTGCCCCTGGGTTCAATTCCTATTATAAATACATAAATACATAAATACATACATACACAAAAATTTTTAAAAATCCTCCCCCTCTCTGGCCTGCTGCTCCATGATTAAATATTTAGCTTGAATATTAAAAAAAAAAAAAAGTTTGGTATTGGGGATTAAACCAAGGGATGTTGAGCTATATCCCCAATCCTTTTTATTTTTTTATTGAGGCAGGGTCTCACTAAGTTATTGAGGGTCTCAATAAATTGCTGAGGCTAGCCTTGAACTTGCAGTCCTCCTCCCTGAGCCCCCTGCTAGTGGCTGGGATTACAGGTGTGTGGCACCAGGCCTGACTAACCTAAATAATTTTCAACCCTTTCTTTCTCTACTGGGCCAAAAACATGTATTTATTTAGTTTTTGCCTTGTCTTTGTCTCTCAACTTCATATTTTTGTCGGCTCAGTCTTCCTTTCTCTTTCCTCTCTGTGGCCAAGTAAAACCATTAGTAGAATTCAAGTGTCTTCGGTGGAACCACGGGTCGGGCGCACCCGCTGTGGCAGAGGCGATGTCTGTTCTTCATCCGCCACCTGGGGCTCCGTGCGACACGTTGCAAGTGGCTGCAAAGGCTGTGCCACACAGAGATTAGTAGCGTGAACCAGACACCCGAGGGACCAGAGGGAACCGAGGGGCCTGGTCTGCTGCCCCGCCAAGCGAGCCTTTTCCCAAAGGATTCTGTTATTCTCCTCCCTAGCTCCCCACCGGCTGCTTTCTCAAAGTGCAGGGACCATCCCTGAACTTCCTTAGCAGGTGTGGGGACTCTCCTCCTCTGCTCAGGGGATTACCGTCGGTGGGTGGCCCCATCCCCGTCATTCTCCAAGAGGGCCGCCTCTTAGGTGAGGCACTGCCGCTGCCCCCTCAAGAATGCTGCCCTGCTGCTTCTTGGCAGCTCCTGCCAGCAGCAGCGAAGCCCTGGTGTTAAGGAGAGGAGCCAGGGGAAGAAAGAGGTCTCCTCCCTCCCTCAAGGCACCCAGAGTGATACCCAGTCCCCATTATCCAGGGTTACCCCTTCTCCAGCCAATCACATGAATGGGATGACAAGCAAATGGAAGAGGCCTGGAACCTGCTCATTCATCAGGCCCTGGATGAAGAATTCAAAGAAACTTTGGTTCTTAAGCAAAAAGGTGAGCACCACTGGGGTCACCTCGGATGGAACAGCTGTGCTGAGAGGCCACTCTGTAATGGGTGCTGCTCATGGACCACCCTCTCTATCCACCAGGCATCCACTGACTAGTGCTCCATGAAGACAAAATGGGTTAGGTGAGATAATGGAATCACACCTTTGAATAAAGTGTATACAGTTCACCGAAAGGATGACTGCATCATTACTATGTCTACAAAAAAACTACCAAGAATATGGAATGTAATTACCTTATAACTTTCACTCCCTGCTCACCAGGGATGGTGAGAACTCCTCTGCCAGGAGGAGCCCTGGGAAACGTCTCCATCAGTGGGTTGGCATTCTCTTCTTTGTCCAGGTTCTCTGTCACCTACCACTCCCCCCTGCTTCCTACACTTCATTAGTTAGGCCAGGTTAGGCCAGGAAGGGCCCTAAGTGAACGTCCACTGGTCTGCTGAGTTCTCAGTCTGAGTCTGCAAGTTCATGTCCTAGGGGCAGAATTTGGGGCAGGGATGCTCCTGTCCTCTGGCTGCACCTCTTCCTCATTTGCTTCCCTATAGTTCAGATTTTGGTCCTTGGGAGATTTATACACTTCACTGTGAACTTGCTGAAATGTCAGTAGTTTTCTGTCCCTCAGGGAATGGCTTCTGTCTCTTTCCACCATTGTTAGTTCCACATGCCCCCTATTATCAATCAGCTTCCTGCACCTCAGTGATCTCTATTTTTGGTAAGAATAGAATAGCTGCTCCTACTAACCAGCAATCACTGCTTTCTATGTGACTCTACCAATGCCCCTGTTTGCTGTAGGGGTTTTAGATTTTACTAATTTTTTTGTGGACTCCACAAAGATGACTAGGGATGGGCTTGGTTGTAACCATTAGCAGTAGCTACTATTTTAGGGGGGCATATATTATGTTAGAGGCATTAATGCTAAGTGCTTTATATATATTATCATTAATATTTATAACATATCTCTGAGAAAAATATCATTATTCTCATTTTACACACAAGGAAACTGAAGCTGAGAGAAGTTACCCTGTATTACATAAGTGGTGAACACAAGTGGGGACTTGAATGCAAATGTGCGTGATTCAAAAGCCTGCACTCTTTCCTTTCCACCATTCTTCCAGTTACACAGCAAACATGTGCAGAGTATCTGCTATTTCCTGAGGAACTGCTCCTCCCCTGTGCAGCCTAACAACTAGCTTATCTCATCCTTTCTCCTATTTCTTTTGATCTTTGACCATGCAGAAAAGAATGCCCAAGGCCTGTTCTAGAATTCCCAAGAAAAAAGTCTAGAACAGCAAATAGAAGAGAAAGAATGCACTATTTGCAGGTGTTCATTTGAAGCTTGTTGGCTACCAGGAGAGGAACTATGAGAAAAGTATTTGTAGTTGGCAGTGGTTGGAGCTGTCAGGCAGAGACAGATGCAAATGTGAACTATGAAATTCCACTGAGATAACAGGCAAAAGAAGGAGTAGGGCAAATGAGTGTTAAATTATTAAAGACTGTGTTGTTATCTTTTTGTAAGTATTTGCAGTATTGGAACCAACGTTTCTAAGAAACCAGCAACATCACTGATCCCATCTGGTACAGAAGCAAGAGGCTGATGGACTACGTGCTGCTCTCTGGAAATCAGTAGTGACATAAAGTCCTAGGATCTAAACCTATAAGGAAAAAACCAAAGCAACAACAAAAATGCCCCTGAATCCAGTTACTCATTGTTTGTGAGTCAGTGAAATAGTTTTAATTTTGCTGAAAGGCAAAGCAAGGTTTCCTCGTTAAAAACAACAACAAAAAAAAAACCAAACAAACAAAAATTGAACTGATATAGTGAAACCAAATACCATGCTCCTCTGAATAGGCACTAAAGCAGTTTTAGTTATCATTTAAATGACTTCCCGGATTGGCAGAACTGTTGGTGGCACTTTTCTACATCTTCCCTGTTAACTGCATCCTGATTTTGTTCAGATATCAGAGCTATTTGTCAGGGGAAGGTAAATCCTTTTCTTGTGTCCAGAGGAGGAACAGTATCATCACCTGATTGCTGTCCGCTTTGCAAATGATGGACTTAGTCAATGTGGCCATTTGACCCAGATCTCAGCAAGGAGATGTAAGTGGAAGTCTGTATATGGCTTCTGAAAAGATTTTCACCTTTAACAAACAAAAAAAGATACTTAGGAGAAAGCTCATGCCCTTTCCTACTTGTCTTTGGATATTTTTGTTTAAGGATGTGATGCACATACCTATTGCAGCCACCTTGTCACCATGAGAGGAGACCATGCTGCTGCATTGAGCACTACAAAGTGAAAGAAAAAAATCTTGGTGACTCTTGGTTTCATCTCAGTGATATGCTGGATAAAGGAAAATGGCTTGAAGCCAACACATCGTGCAGGAGCAAAAGAAATGTGTATGACTGAACTCTGTTGTTGCCAAATCCTCTATTGGATTCCATAGCCTCCAAAGGAATTTAGAAGCTGAGCAAATAGCATCTACTATATGCCAGGCACTATGCTGGATGCTGGGGTTACAAGATTGGACAAAGCAGAGTCACTGTGATCCTGGAAATCATGTTCTGGAAGACAGCTGACAAACAAGTAAAAAAAATAAGGATAAGTGGAAACATTCTTAGCCAACTTTCTAAATATTGGTTTAAAAAAGTCCTCAGTGTAAACCCAGAATCTGAAATCAGATAGATCAGCATTCAAATTCCACCTCCACCATTTACTCTGACCTTGGCAAAGTTATTTAATCTTTCTGGGTTATCAGTTTCTTATCAGCAAGATGTTGATAACCAAGGCACTAATTCACGGACTTGTGAGGAGGATTCAGTAGGCCAAGACTCTGTGACATGCTCCACATAGAACCTGGCATATAGTCCTTCTAGATTCTAGACTGTCATCATCATCGTCATAACAACTTATGCCAGGCATTGTGAGTGCTGAGAGATGAACAAGACATAGACCCTGCACTCAAGAAATCTGGGGGCAAGAATCCAGATCTGGCCATAGAACAATTGGCAGTTACACAACCAACAAGCAGAAGCAAGGAAGCTCCTGGTGACCAGGTGGGTGCTTTCCTCCACACATGTGTTATAACCATTACCTACCCTCTTTTGAAAGAGGGAAAGGAATATTCTGAATGGATGCTGCTCTTCTTCCGTATAAAGCTACTTTCCCAAGAGAATCAAGTGGGCCTTGTCTTTCTCCCATGAAGTGAAAAATATAGGGTGTGCCTGCTGGGGTTGGCACTTATGGGTTTGTGCTTCATACTGTCAAATACACACAGATACCCCCACAAATGATCTCACCAAAGCCTGTCCCCTTCCCTCATCTCCTCATCATGTGTTCAGTGTCTGCAATCGACTACTCACTGCCGTATCTAACTAATAAAAAAGATAAACATCTACCAGCTGGGTCCTCACGCCCCCACACACCCTCATCTTTAGAAGCAGTTGTAGGGATAGTCACTCCAGACCCTGAGCTCACTCGCTCACCTTTGGTGTGCATCTTCCCACAGCCTTGCTCACACACTGCCTTTTGATTGGCACTCCCGTGGAGTCTTTCAACTCTTAGATAGGAATTTCATTAGCAAAGGAAGGGGAGGGGAAAGGAGGAGGAGAGCACAGATGCGGATGGGGAGGGGGTGAAAACAGTGTTTGAAGGGGACCTAAAGTTGTCTCATACTGACCACCCTCTCCTTTAATTGTTCCTTATTTGTACATGTTGTGTCCAGAGGGAAAACCACTTTTCATTAATTGGGCAATTGTCCAGGCACCAAGCTGGGCATCCCGCCTGCAGTGCTATAAAGTCAGCCACACCAGACCTGAGCTTTGAAATGAAGCGACATCTAACTGGAAGGCTGTTCCAAATAGGGAAGTTGGGGGAAGGGTCCAGGGTCCTATTTCTCTTCTCCTTCTTCCCGCAGCCACATCTTCCACCCAATCTTGGTGAAGAGTCTTATTTGGCTAAGAGGACTGGGATGAGGAGGATGGGAGGGGAGAGTTTCATGGGACTCTCAGAAGTCACCGCCTGGGTATCAAACCTGAATAACCAGGAGAGACGTAACCTCCCTCCGCAGACTCTCTGTTTCCCTCCTGCCCACGCGGCAGGTTTTTCAGGTCCTTGCTTGAGCGTGCATTCACGGGCGTAAACAAAAGTGCTATCAGCAGCCTGCGTCAGCCAGCCAAACTATTTAAGCAGGCTGGCATCAGCAAACGCAGCTTCCAAACCCAGGGCTCCCCTTGGCCACTTGCACGTAAGTAACTTTCAAAGGTCTGCCTTTAATGCAGAGAATGAAGTTGGGTAGAAACTAGACCAAAATGCTATAGTTACCATGATTGCTTTTCTGTTGGAAAAGGGTGGAAGTGAAAGGCAGAATAAAAATGTAACACGTACCCCCAGCAGGGAGGCAGAGAATGCTGCTGGGGGTAAGATACCAAACCCCTTGCAAACAGATCCACATGCTTGGGGTCCAGCTGAATTTGGATGAAGCGAGGGGGAGTCCTTGTTGGCCTTTTGCCCAGCAGTGAGGTGTTTTCTTTTTGCTTTCTCTCTTTTAAGACACTTTGAAACTACCATTCGTGTAACTGTGCCAGATGCATACAGTTTTGTCATTTAAAAGCTGATAATTGCTATTGTACATTTCAACCTTTTCTAAGATCAGACATAATATTGGTGAAAAATATTTTTTGTCTGGGATGTAGAGGAGGGGGGCATCTCTGGATGAAGTTAGAGGTGGCTTGAGTTTGCAGTGTTACTTATTGTACTTCTTGTTCCCATTGTACTTGTAAATAACAATGAAAGCATTAATCTTGTGTAAGATGAAAAGAAATCCTGAACTCTGGGGTTTTCAGGAAATGGAGGTTTGTGATTTTGTAGCTCAGGTGTTGAAGTAGAAGGAGAGCCCTTGGCCTCAACATGCCACACAGCTTAGATGAGAAGATGTTGAAGAGAAGAAGAATGCCAATAGTTCCCAGGCAGTAGATAGTGCCTGGAGTGTTTATCACACCCTGAGGTTATGTTGTGTAGGCATAAAGGGGGCAGCTGAGAACAAAATACAGGTACTGGGGAGGCGGGAAGAGAGAAGAAAGAGGGAACAGATTGCAGAGGATTTGTAGCTAGACATCATACTTATAAAATGTAGGACATTAGAGGAAGACAGGGTGGCATGCATTTCATAGTTTAGCCGTTTGGGTCTAGAATCTAGTGATTGAGAGTCTGGCGAAAGCCAAAGATCTTTCCCAAGTACTCACCCCCAGCCACTTCCCCTGTCTTCAACACACATCCAGAAGCTCACTTTCTGGACCCTTGGAAGTCCACAGATCCTAAATTATTTAATTTTTTTAGCTAGGTTAAAGCTGCTGACTGAGGAGCCTGCAAGAAGGAGTAGGGAGTTAAAACTCTTAACTCGAGGGGCTGAAGCTATTATAATTTTACAAAGGCCTTTTTTCAATGCAACAAATAATGATTAAGGGGTTTTTCTGAGCAGAGATCAACTGGGGGCTGGGAGGAAAAAAAAAGAAATAAAAGGACTCTGGTCTTGAAATGTAAAGTCCAAGGATATAATAATAAGAAGCAACAGTATTTACTGCATGATTCGATTTGTAGAAGATGCAAACTCATCTGTAGTGGAGGAAGACAGATCAGGGACTGCCAAGGGTACAGGAACTTTTGTGGGGTGATGAATATATTCACCATTGTGACCACAGTGACTATTATTGTGAAAACTTACTACATTGTATACGATGAACACATGCATTATTATATGTCAATTATAGCTCAACAATACTGTGGCAATACTGTAAAATATAGTTCTTTTTTATAATTAAGTCAGCTAGTGCCACATGAAAATAAAAGATGAGTAATTTTGGAGAAAATTAAAGAAATAAAGTGCAGGGATAAGAGAGGACATAGGCTTCTTTAGGACTAGAAAGGTCTCTAGAGATCATCTAACTCAAAGGTTATTGGGAGCCGGGCGTGGTGGCGCACGTCTGTAATCCCTGCACTTTGGGAGGCTGAGACAGGAGGATCACGAGTTCAAAGCCATCCTCAGCAATGGCGAGATGCTAAGCAACTCAGTGAGACCCTGTCTCTATATAAAATACAAAATAGGGCTGGGGATGTGGCTCAGTGGTCCAGTGCCCACTGGACCAGTTCAATCCGTGGTACCAAAAAAAAAAAAAAAAAAGGTTATTGGACCTGGAGAACTGTTTTAAAAACATCAGGACTCAACCCCACCCCAGTGCAATTAAATCAGCTGCTCTCTGGTTGGCAACTCTGACTTTGGTTATTTTCTTGGGTTTTGTTCGTGGTACTGGGGATGGAACCCAGGCCTTCACACATACTAGGCAAGCGCTTTTCCCCTCAGCCATGTCATCAGCTCTTTTAATGTATTTTGAGAGGATAGAAAGGCCCAGACAAAGGGTGAGGATGGTCCCCTAGCCCCATGACCACTGTGTCCCAGGGGAGAGGCGCACAGTAATGGGAGCTTACAGGATGAGGAAAGGGCTGCTCTGGGTCCTCAAAGACACACTTCCAGCTCTAGCTAGGGTATCCAGCACCTTCCAAGAGAATTCTTGGAACCCAGAAGTGCTCTAGGCAGCAAACTGCAGGAATCACTCTGAGCCTCAGAGGTTCATTATTTAAGGATTATGTTAATGAGTCAAAAGGGAGGGTGAGAAGGGATGTTTCAAAACTAAAGCCTCCTTTTGTCCCTTACATAATATCTGGTCTAAGCAAAAGGATAATAATTATTGAAAGGAATCTCTGCGGAAGCACAGGGCTCTCTGCTCTGGGGCATGGCCAAGTTACTGGTTCAGGAAGCGGCATGAGTTCTCAACATTGGGGTGAGTCTGTCTCGCACAAGGTCTTTTCACTAGGATGTCCAGAGTAACCCTGGGCAAAAAAAAAAAGCCTGAGTGGGCAACATTTGTCTTTGTGACTTGCGCCCTTCCTCTCTGTCCCTCGCCTGCTCCTCAGCACCTGTATGGGTGCAGGTGCTGGCAGGGCTGCCGTATGGGACAACAGCACCTCACCACACTGCCCTGGCCAACTGGCCATGTTCCTGTGGTTTCCCATCTCCCCTTTCACCCTTGTGTGCCATTTCCAGGGTCTCATTCTCTCAGGGCTTTTCCTACTCATCTTTGGGACCCTAATTAAAGTCATAATGTTAATAGACAATAATTGCTTAATGAGTGATGTTCCTCCCTGGGATATTAAGTAGGTTCCATCCAGATAACATATCTGGGCGTTCTTTGGAATGTTATGTAAACATAATTGCTATTTGAATTATAAAACAAGGCAATCAGGAGAATCAGTTTTAGGTAAAATATATAAACCCTACTGGTCAGAATTTTCAAACAACTTACTGGTAGAAAATGTACCTAGATTGTGGGTTTTCAGTAGAATTCTTCAAATCACATCCTGTATGCAACCATCTCCAGACCGTGGACTTGGATAGATTTCTTTTTCTGAATTAGACCACTCTTTATTGAATGTATTTATACTCATTAGAGGAAGCTGCATTTCACTTATCTTTCTGAAAAATGAAAAGCCATGCTAAGGTCTCAAGTAGAGACTAAATGTCAAGAAATTCTGCTCTCTCTCTCTCTTTCTTTTTTTAATACTGGAGATTAAACCCAGGGGTGCTTAATCACTGAGCCACATGCTCTGGGTCTCACTAAGTTGCTTAGGCCCTCGCTAAGTTGCTGAGGCTGGCTTTGAACTTGCAATTCTCCTGCCTCAGCTGCTGGGATTACAGGCATGCGCCACTGGGCCCAACAGGCTCATAGGAGTTTTAAAATATTACCTATTCCTTCTCTGGAGCACAAGTCAGGACCAGCAGGGCCGCTTGCCCAATTTTAGTGACCAGGAGCCTTCTTCCTTGGGAACCCATTCTTGTAGGCCTCTGCATGCAACCCACCTCCAGTCCCTGTGGCTCTCTGCCCACAACAGGCCTTTTGTCCCATTGGAAAACAGATTACTTTAGCGCTGTACAGCAAGTGGCAGCTGCATTTGGCATGTTCTGCCCTTGAAGAGAGGTGGTGTAGAACCAGAGGAGCGGCAGTGAGAGCAGGCCTGGGTGGGGGAGGATGGTGAGCTCCATCCTGAGACTGGGAGGCTGGAGACTCTGCTTTAGTGAAAGGACCAGCTTCCACTGGCAGTAGGGTGGAAGCCAACCCTGGTTCAGTGCTATAGTTGCAAAGTCAAATGCTACTTCCTGTCATTCAGAGTTTCCATACACACAAAAATTAATTAATTTTTAAACAAGTAATAAGTTTATACTGCTGATAAAACAGGTTTGTATCCAAGAAGAATTTCCTCTGTGGATGGCTTTTCTCTGAACATTTCCCCTTCTCCTTTATTTTTAGATTCTCCCGTGTGGAATGGCTTTGTTCAAAGGGTCACTTGGACATTTTTTTAACAGGCTATGTTATGACCTAACCTGTATTCAGTTTTGACTGTTGTTGATGGTTTCCTCAGGCATCTAAAATACCAAGTGAGTGGGGGTGGTGGACAGAAGAAAGGTGGCCTGTGGCCTGGAAAGATGGATACAGCACCAACCTGCCCAGTTAACAACTGACCCCTGAGGGACCCGAGGCAGCGCCTGTCCTCCAGGTTTGCATTCATCCCTCCTGATAAGCTGAGGCATGCGGGTGGGGATGCCCATGAGTCCCACACTGCAGGTGGAAGGAGACTGTGTCCTAAGGAAGGGGCTGCATCTGCTGCCTCCTGGCCCTGCTCACCAGGCTACCTCTGGCTTTCAGTAGCCCTCATGTGGATTTGGCATTTTAGTGCTGTGGATTCTGAACACATGTGGGATTGGGGTGTGTGGCTGTGTGACCAAGCAGGTGCAGGATAGGCTGTGCCTTTCAGTTGCTGGGGAAATGCCCACATCTGTCTTTCAGCATGGCATGTCACAGTCCTCCACGAAACTGCAGCATAACTGGCAGAAGATAGCCCAGCTAAGGGAGCAAAGCACTGGCTGGTCCTCAGGAGTCTGGGCTCTATTTTCTCAGCTATGATAGAATTTTAAAGCAGGAGGAAGTCTAAAAGATTAATCATCCAAGTAGGATTATTAATAGAACCTCCTTTCACTCTCCAAATACCTAGCCTGACCCCTAAACTATCTGGTCACCCATGAATCCAGTCCAGGACGGTACAAGAGAGCACACTCACTTGCCTGGAATTGTAGGGTTTAGTTGAGTTGACTCTGGGACCTAAGCCTCCCCACACCTCAATCTGGCCTCTGTGCCAATTTATTGACTCCCCCTGTGGCTCATGTTCCTCATGGGAAGACTTGTACCTGTATTGCTGAGACTGAGAACTGGTTTTTTTTATGTGGGCTTATCAATAAGAAGTTCAGAGTAAATGTGGGAGCTCAAGGTCAAGTTACTCTGTTTGCTTTAGGCTCTTATTAGTTCATAGACATGTTTGGGTAGCAATAGGAGCTCTATTAAAAATAAGGAAGTCATTTTTTTACCTATCCCCCCATAATTTCTTATAATATGCTTTTGGTGGTTTTGATAAAATGTGACCCAACATGAAAACCCTGCCAGATCATTTACAAATAACTATTCTGCCCTTGTATGTTGAAAGGAAAGAAAGAAAAAACCTGAGGCAGACATTGATCCATTCTGATCTTAGTATATACTGAGCAGGAAGGTAATGACAGTCATTCTAGCCATTGGATCTAGAGAGATCAAGATGGAAATTTCCTGGAATTCTTCAGGTCATGACAGATCTACTTACATAGAGTCTTTGTTGATGTATTTGCCTTTCCTTCCTGTGTGGCTTCTCCCTAAGGAAATTTACATAAACAATCTTCCTTAGTGCTTATATCCCTTCAGCCCTTTCCAGATTTCTAGTCTATTAGTGCCTAGGAGAAATCTGTTTTATAAAAAACTTCTACAATAACTAATGCGGAAGTATCATAATTTTATCAAGTCTTCTCACTCTTCACCCTTTGGAGCTGGCTAGAACCAGGGTTTATAAAGAAGCAGCAAGGACAGCAGGAGGTCACTCTCCCTTGGATGAGCTCATCCACCTGGTTCAGAGTACCACAACTGAAAAGGGAGGAGAGTCCTTGGAACTAGTTCAAAAGAGCTCCTCCATGACTAAACACAAGAAAAGCACATCTAGAAGGAGGAGCGAGAGGCCCTGGTGCAAGACTTTCTCTGGACAAGAGAAAGCTAAAGGGCCATGTAATGGTGATGTTGAAAAGCATGGAGGTCAATAGCCAGCTTTTCACTTTGTCCTTTAAGGAAAAAACCAAGCCCAAGCCCAGGGATGGGTATGTGCCACAGCACAAGGGACATTGAGCAAACCATGAAGTATCCCCTCATTGTGCAAAAAGTATGCTGGAAAGAATTATACAGGCCAGCTCTGGAAGATGGGGCAATCCATTGTCTTATTTTGTGTGTGTGTGCTGAGGATTGAACCCAGGGCCTTGTGTATGTAAGACAAGCACTCTGTCAACTGAGCTATATCCCTAGCCCCATTATCTTTTAATCATTTTTTGTTTGTTTGTTTATTCTTTGCTTTGGCCTCCAGGCTTACATTAACACTTTTCTTAATTCATATTATATGCAAGATTTTGTATCTCATTCTTGTTTCCTTTTCCCTCACTCTCCTTCATCTCTCTTTTGAGCTCAATGCTGTTTTTTAGGATCTATGTGTGTTACTGACATTTCTCATATACTATTTTAAAACACTTATTATTTAGTCTGTCATTTATGGACTAGGTGAGTAAATAGAACTTATCCTCTGGTGTTGGACCTCTCTCCTGCCCCTGATTTCCACAAATGATGTTGTGATGTGGATCCTCAAACATGTGCTTACTGCCCTTCAGATCTGGCCGTTAGGAAACTTGGGGAGGGGAAGGCGTGGGATAAATGGCCTGTGAGTCCTTTAGCAATGAAGTAGAGGTATGACATCATAAGTCCTATTTCAAACATTTAGGAACTGCTCTGGATTCCTTAATATTTTAATGAGACAGAGTGACAAAAATAATTTTATGGAACTTAGAGATGTTTAATTGCCCCTTCCATTTTGTTTGTTTGTTTGTTTGTTTGCACTAGGGATTGAACCCAAGTCCCTGCACATAGTAGGCAAGTGTTCTGCCACTGAGCTGCACCTTTCCCTTCTTGATATCATTTTCTGAAACTTGGACTCATCTATCCTAGAAACATTTCATTTCCCCCATACAGGTCATAGATTATCTGAACAAAGCAAATGAATTGTTCTAAGGAATCATATTATTTCTGAGGTTGAGTGAAGTTTCTAAAATGTTTTGCCATTTTAATGATTGCAAAGTTGGTGTCATTCAGGTTGCCTAATATTACATCCTGCCCAGTATTGTATCCTTGGTCAGTGGGAAAGCTGGATTAGTATTTATATAGTGTTTATAATTGATACTTCCATTCATAAACTTAATCTACCTCGTTGACTGTTGACTCCTACAATAATGCTATGAGATAGGTGGAGTAAGACCATAACAATGGTAGATGAAAAAATAAGTTCCAAGGCAATTGTGAGCTGTCCAAAGTCACTTGGAGAGAAAGCAAGAGCTGGAAGGCAGTTTCAGGTTTCCTGAAACTCCATCTAGTCTCATTCTGCAGCCTCACTAATGCTTAGAGATTGATCTATTGTAATTCAGAGCTGTGCCCTGAACAGGACTTATTAGTGTAACTGTCCTCTTCAAGTGTTTTGTGATGTTAATGACTAGGCTAAAACTATGCACCCTCTGTTCACCTGTTTGTAAAAACAGCTCAATTAGGAGGAAAAAAATCAGACTCATATAACTGAGTTTTGTGGCAACAAGTAGGATGGGTGTTTGGACTTTGGCACAATTTGGAGATCTATCAGGTACCGCTGTATGTCAGTTTATGTGTTACTTAATTGTAGCCATAAAATAAGAATGGTTGTTGGATCATAAAAAATAATTGATTAAAGAATTTTTTGCCGGGCGCGGTGGCTCAAGCCTGTAATCCCAGCACTTAGGGAGGCTGAGACAGGAGAATCACGAGTTCAAAGCCAGCCTCAGCAATGGCGAGGTGCTGAGCAACTCAGTGAGACCCTGTCTCTACATAAAACACAAAATAGGGCTGGGGATGTGGCTCAGTGGTCGAGTACCCCTGATTTCAATCCCCAGTACCAAAAAAAAAAAAAAAAAAAAAAAAGAATTTTTGTGCAAAGTTATCATTCCAGTATTTCAAAGAATCTCTTCTGGACTTCTCAAAACACACAAAGCATCCAAGGAAGCTATGCCTGTTTGCTTTAGGCAGAGTATAACAGCCTAAGGAGTGGCACACCCTGGCAGCCCAAGAGCCTCCTGTTCACGTGTGTGCAATATCACACAGGTCCCTAACCTTCTTACCATGGAATTGGGGCTCAGGCAAAAATACTGTAGAACCCAGCATAGATTCTCAAACAAATAAATTGTGGTTTTCGCATTTCCAGAATGACAAATGAATATCCCTTTACAAAGTCAGGCAGTGGGAATGAGAATATTTTGGGAAAGGAGCTCTGAATTTTAACATTTTTTAAAAAAATATTTTTAGTTGTTGATAGACACAAATATCTTTATTTATTTTTATGCAGTGCTGAGGATCGAACCCAGTGCCTCACGCATGCGAGGCAAGCACTCTTCCACTGAGCTACAATCCCAGCCCCGGATTTTAACATTTTAAGGTGACTGAATGGCAACAGAGCAATGAAACAAGTCTACCTACTTGATTCTCAATGATCTGTCTGTGACTTATCCTTGTTAGATGTTTTTGGAATTCCAGACTGATTTCTATCATCCGCATTAATGTTTCTGAATATGCAACAAATACTCTGCAGTCTGTTGGTCTAATTAATCTAATGAATGCTCTACATAAAACATGATTAGGAAGTCAAAGGGTAACCAAAAGTTAATAACATCCTCCAAAACATAAAAGTATATTTATTGGCTACCATTTTTAATTATTTGGGCCATTTTTCCTCTCCTCAATCTATTTTAAGTTGATCTTTTGGTTATTGGCTTCCACACTTAGTTGTGCAAGTTTCTCTTTGGCTTTAATGATTCTCTTTAGCAAATACTGAGAATTTCCCACAGGGCAGAAATCTATTTGTCTAATTTCTTTTTTAAAAAAAATATTTTTAGTTGTAGTAAATGCAATACCTTTATTTTATTTATTTTTATGTGGTGCTGAGGATCGAACCCAGTGCCTCACACATGCTAGGCAAGCACTCTACCACTGAGCTACAACCCCACTCTATTTGTCTAATTTCTTGGTGCATTAGGTCATCAGACATTTTCAGAGAGGTTTTTTATTGATTTGTTTTGTTTTTGTTTTTGTTTTATTTTGTTTTTTTGGTGGTGCTAGGGATTGAACCTAGCAAGGCAAGCACTCTAACAACTGAGCAATATCCCCAGCCTGGGAGGGGAGAGATTTTGGTCATTCAGTTTACTGCCCAAATCTCATCCCTTCTGTATGATCTGGTTTGAAAAGCCCTGCACACGTGGCAGGACCCCATAGAAATCTCTAGGACACACTGTTTTTGTTCCTGTTTATATTTGATCATAGGACTGAACTCTGTTTGAAGTGTAATGGATATTCACACCTACTAAGCATCAGCAGGACATACCAACGATCCCACAGCAGGCAGAGGCCCAAACATTATTCATCCTGCCAGGCAATTTCTACCCCACGTTGCAGTAAAAATGAAAGGTCAGGAAATTTGAAGCTACCATGTATCCTCTTACCTTTAACCACAGAGCTGCAGTGTTGTCTTTTCTTAAGACTGAAAAACAGCCTCCTCTTCATCACTGTGGTGAAGTATATCTTATTCTGTCCTCTAAGAGCCTCCTGGGTTCATACTTTGCTGATTCATAACAGCAGCAAAGATGCTCAAGTTCAACAAGAACATCTTTACCAGCTCAAACTGAAGTGAGGAATTTAACGTCTTATACATATAAGGGGACTCAATGTCCAAGCTCGCCTGGGATGTGCCCAGTGTCTGCCTGTTATAGTGGCATATGTATTCAGAACATTCCATTTATTTTTAAGTGTTCCAGCTTAGATGACAAACTATACAGCCACCTTAATTGAACAGGCTGAATATTAAAAAGCACAAGGGTTCAAACTTTTTCAGTTTCCTCAGTTGTCCTTTGAAAAAAGAACTGGGCACAGAGTGTTTAGCACTCCAAGGACAGAGGTCAGAATACACCAGTTCACTCCCCTTTCTTGGGGCAGTGACATCAGTAAACTGCTGATGAGGAAGAACATGATAATTTAGAACCCAGGCCACACCAATCCTCAGAATTTTAGAAGAGGAATGAAATTACTGTCACATGGCCCAACACCATCACTTCTCTGTAATAAGTAAATTGCCAAACACTGTTTGGCACACATTTATATTACCAGCAGTTTGGGAGGCTGAGACAGGAAGATCACAGTTCAAAGCCAGCCTCAGCAACTTAGCCAGGCCCTAAATACTGTCTCTAAATAAATAATAAAAAGGACTCAGTGGTGAAGCACCCCTGGGTTCAAACCCTGGTACAAAACATGTAATTATAATACTTGTAGAAATGTGTATGTCATTTTACACTTTTCTGAGTTGTTTCATGAGCATCCATCACTGGATCACTACTGGACTAAACAGGCAAGGAAGGAAGTTTCTAGTCATATTTTACAGACAAGAGAACTAAGTTTACATAAGCTACATGACACAGCCAAGGTCATGTGATAACCAAGTAAATTTTTACATTTCATTAAAATTGACATTCAGCTGGTCCTCACCCATGCTCCCGGTACTCCACACAGTTTAATGTTCTCACTCATTAGTAAGGACTTAAAACTTATTTCCTGCATATCACTATCCATTGCAGTCATACAAACATCCCCTCTGTGACTAGTGCCACATACCCAAAAGCCCCTAGTTGCCAGCTGTCCTGAGCTGTCCTTGTGTAACAGTGCCACTTGGTATCTGGCTCAGGGAACGTGACCCACAAAATCTTTTCTATTCTCTTCCTTGAGGCACTTTGGGTGGAAGGATGAGGAGCAGGGGATAATGCAAAGTAACTGACGTTTTCTTTATTGCCCACAGTGAGCATCATTAATCATAACTTAGACAACCTATGTCTCACATCAACACTCAATAGTCTAGTCACGACCCTGCTCTGTCTCCCTCTCATCCTTCCCTCTCTGACACAAGTACAGCTCTAATTATTATGCTCTTATATCAAGATGAGGGAAAATCCTACTTCTAGAAATGAAAATAAGCTCTAATCAGCCTGAATTCAGAAAGTATTTAGTAATCAATGTTTGAGGGACTATTCTGGAGACTTGACATACATCAGAATTGTGCTACAAGTGTCTAATATCTTCAAAAATCCCCTGAAAGTCCCATCAACACTTGCATCAAAACCCCATTTCCCTAAGCCAGGTTTGAACTAAAGCAGCTTTTTCATAAGCATCTGCTTCCAAATAAATAACTTCTTATTAAATTTCACTAGCATGTATTAACAGGATTATTTTCTTTTATACTTACAAATACATGGTCACCCCCACCCCCTGGCTTTGTGGGTGTTAGCCTAGGATTCTATCTACAGTTATAATATCTTTACAAAGAAAACTTTTTCTGAATTCATGGACTTCGGGAAAAGCAGCCTGTTTACAAAAATGGAAATGTCCTCCAAGGGGAGTGTGGAAATGGCATTGCCCTCCTTCATCTGCCCATTTATGTCTAAGAGGAGAGCCTAGATGCTCCACTTATTTCACTGCATGCTCAAAGAAGAAACCAAAACTTTGTTACTCTCTGTCACCATTTTCCCGGGTTGTCACATACAAGATTAAAACAGGAGTTGGGCTCTCAATGAGAAGAACTCTGTGTATGCAAAGAATTCAGAGTTAATCAATGATCAATTCACAGTTGGAAGTCATTCACAGACAATCTCCAAAAACTTTTTTTTAATAGTATCTTTCTAATTTCAGAGGGGGATTTATAAAGTTTAGATCACTGGGAGACTTGTTTTAGGAAGATCCTTAATCAATCAATAAAACTTTGACCATCTAAGGATTAAGTGGTAGCAATAGTCACTAAGCTCCTGCTGGTGCAGTGGAAGTTACTACCTTTCTATTCCATTCCAGTGGATGCTCTCTCATTTGTATACCATACACATTAGTCACTAATGTCCTCTTTCAACTATATATGTACCAATGAAAGAAGAGTGTGAAAGAAAGGAAAGCCAGCCAAGCTGGTGGTGCTGGTGGTATTAATGGAAATTACTGGCTGAGCCATTGAGCTGGGTCACCAAAATTGAGAAACATGCCACAGAAAGGAAGTATTGCTACTAGTCTGGCCCCAACCCCATGGGAGCCAGAGCACTGCCCCGCTCCTGACCCTGGTGGCACCACCCAGCTCTGCTGTACCTTTAACCACAACCACCCAACAAGGATCTTCATCTACATAGCTGCTCAGTACAAAGAGGAAATAGGGTGTAGTGTTTAAGAAAGTAGAAATCGAAGTCAGATTATCTGGGTTTGAATCTCTGCTCTTTCACTAACTAGATTTGTGATCTGGGGAAGTTGTGTACATCTCCTTGGGTAAGGTGTATAATTTCCATCTGTGTCAATTTGCACGTGTGTGAAATGTAGATGATAGGGCCTGTCATTCTTCTGATGATTAAGTGAATTAATTCAGTGAAGGCACTTAAGACAGTGCCTGGCACATAGTAATTGATAACTTTGTTGTTACTATTGTTATTAAAACAAGGGTGGGATTTCCATATGTAAATCAACAACAGGAATCAACTCTATGTTGTTAGGGTCACTGAGGATGGAAAGATCAAAAGCTCTAGTTAGTTCTATGTTTATGCTTTGGCTAGTCCTCGTTGTCTTTTCCTAAGTTATATATCATTTAAGTCATATCGAATGCCATTGTTTAAGCTCTGTTCAGCAGACACCTAAAGAGCATTTATTAAGTGCCAGATACTCTTTCTTTTTTTTTTTTAATTTTTGGTACCAGAGATTGAACTCAAGGGTGCTTAACCACTGAGGCACATTCCCAGCCCTTTTTTGTATTTTATCTATAGTTAGGGTCTCCTTAAGTTGCACAGATTGACTCCGAACTCACGATCCTCCTGCCTCAGCCTCCTGAGTGGCTGGGATTACAGGCATGTGCCCGGCCAGATATCCCTAATGAATGCTGAGGAGACACAAATGTATAAAAGAGAACACATCCTCCACAGAAGAGTATAAAATTTGGTGGGAAGAACAGGCCCAGGAACAAATTATTTCAAAACAATTTCAGTGTGGTCATTATTCTCAAAGGCCAAGACAACTTCAAAAAGGTTCTCAACTCACTAATTCATATAGTATTTGTTCCTGCTAATTATTATTATCTTTCTTACTACTCCTGTTTTATTAATGCCTCCTTGTTAGTAAATTAAAGAAATGGAGAAATTAGGGCATAGTGGTGAGGAATGGGCAAATAAATTGTTATTTTAGTGAAAATACCAACAATAGTGAAATACAACCAGGGCACCATATAGAGAAGAGATGCTGAAGATATGACATCCCTATGTCCCCCGCACCCACCTGTCAGTATGAAGAACTTCCTCCAGGCATGCATTTTATAAGGAAGCAACATATGCAGCATTTGATTTTTTAAAAACAAGGTTCTAATTTCAATCATTGTGCTTTACCTTTCCAGAAAGATAAAAAAGAACTCATAAGTGAAACTTAGAAACTGTTCTTACCAGTTTCCCAACCTGGAAATGCTTCACTTGACATTTAGCTCACAGCCATTTAAAGAATAATAATCTGAGGTTGGAGATGTAGCTCAGTGGCAGAGTGCTTGCCTAGCACATGCAAGGCCTTGAATTCTGTTCTTGGTCTTGGGCAGGGGGCGATAATAACATATTTCATAAGCAAGCACTTTACAGCTTAGAGAAATGCCCCCATAATAATATGTGGATTCTACAACAAAGTTGTAAGCAGGGCAAAGATGTGGTTTATTATATCCCTTCTTTACATGAGAGCTCAGCAAATGATGTTTCAAGTGATTAGTACTCAGGACTTCTAAATACTCAACCAAAAGGTCAAGTATGGTAAAAATACTATATTAACTCACATTTCAATTTGTTCTTAATTCTGCTACATTTCTTAGAACAGGAGGTTCTAGGAAAGAGGAAAGCTAACTTAAAGAGGACAGGAAAATAGCAAGGTGAATTAGCCACAATTCAGGGCACATATAAAAAAGCATCAGAAATGCAGAAGTGAAAAATTTTTAAAAAGCAATACTTCATATTTTTAAGATATGTATTAACAACTAAATTATACAATCCATAGCAGGGCTAAAATATCCAAAAGAAAACCTGGGCTGGGGTTGTCGCTCAGTGGTAGAGCACTTGCCTTGCATGCGTGAGGCACTGGGTTCGATCCTCGCATCACATAAAAATAAACAAAGATATTGTATCCATCTACTACTAAAGAAAATTTAAAAAAAAAAGAAAAAGAAAACCTGAAGCTACCCTTGCCTGACAAACCTTGCATCAATAAGCTGCTTGGGAGGGTCTGGTCACTGGTGAACCATTGGAGTGGCATGAATTTGAGTATAGTAGGCATTTCAGTCTTCCTGCCTCTCATGGTCAAGCACAGAATGTCCCAAGAGGACACTTGAGAATTACTATGGTTCTGCCTGTGCCTGTACCTGTTACACTGGCCTGAAGTTAAGAGTGCAGACATTCCTGGACAAACTTGAACAACTTCCCTAAGTTATCTCTACCTCAGTTTCCTCATCTGTAAAATGGAGTCAGAAGAAAATTTTAAAAGGAGATTCCATGACCTCAGTTGTCTGCTGTCGAGAGAGAGGCTGCAACCACAGCCAGCCAGCAACCACCCAGCCCACACTAGTACCACCTGCACCCAATTCTTCACTAAAATGACCAAGTAAGTCAGACAAGGTGACACATTCTGTAATCCCGGCAACCCCAGAGGTTGAGGCAGGAGGATTGCAAGTTCAAGGCCAGCCTCAGCAGTTTAGTGAGACCCTGTCTCAAAATCAAAATAGAGAGGATTGGGGGTGTAGCTCAGTGGTTAAGTGTCCCTGAGTTGAACCCCTAATACCAATAATAACAGTAATAATAATAATAAAATGATAGATGATGACGTTAGAGCTTAAAGATTCAAGTGGATTCAGCGATAGTTTAGGATTTCTGACATCAGTAGAGCATACAGAGAATGTATGTGGAGGCATAAATCAATCTTGATGTTCATGAAGCCATGAGTTACTTTTATTGCCATAACCAGACTAAAAGGTAGAATCCTCTGATGTGTAGAAAAGTTAGTTAACCTCTTGACTGCAAAACAGGACTAATTCCAAATCATTTCTAAGAGAAGAATGTGAGAGAAATTGCAATGACTAATATCAGCCTGCGTGTGGACTGGAGCTCAGCACACTGCATCCAAACATTTGAGCACCCTGGGGGCACACACATACCGTATTTTAAATTCATAGCCTAATAGTGTCTCTTTTTTGCACTTTGTGTCCATCTCTGCATCATCAGTCATTTTAAACCTAATTCTGTGATTTTTCAGTTGAAAACTTTGATATTTACTTTGGGGGAACTAATAGGTTAACATATTTTTAAAGTACACAATCAAGTCCTGACTCCCAGAGCTCTGTGAAAGAAAAACTGTTAACTTTTTTTTTTTTTTTTTTTTTGGTATCAGGGATTGAACCCAGGGGCACTTAACCACTGAGCCACATCCTCAGTCCTTTTTAGCTTTTATTTTGAGACAAGGTCTCTCAGTTGCTTAAGGCCTCACTAAATTGCTGAGGCTGGCCTTGGACTTGTGATCCTCCTGCTTCAACCTCCTGAGTTGCTGGGATTACAGGTATGAACTACCATGCCCAGCAAAACCAGTAACGCTTCTAGAATGATCCAGACGAAAAGTCTTAGTTAGTTTTCCATACTTTTTGTGTGTGTGTGCATGTGGTATTGTTCATGGTGACCAGTAGAAATAACTGAGCTAGCCTGCAGACAGAGTCCTAACTCTCAAAAAATACCTCAAATCCCCATTAGGGCTTGAACAGGAAATACTTTTGCAGAGTAAATAGTAAACATATGGAACCTTTTAACCCCAAGCGGTCATGTAAGCTGAAAACATAAATAGCTTCAACAGGGTTTAGATGCTATTTATGAATTAAAAGAATACACAGCAACTTTGGCAAAAACTAAGATTGACAATACAAGTGTTGATGAGGATGTGGAGAAAAGGAAATACTATATACTGTGGGCGAATGGGTAGTTTTGTTCAACAACTTTGGAAAATGAGTTGATAATATGTGGTAAAGTTAAAGAGCCACATCCCTGTAATGTAAGCCTGTAGTTCCAGACTTAGCAAGACCCCAGAGAAGAATGTTCAAGGAGTCAGGCATAGTGGCACACACCTGTAATTCCAGAGGTCTCTGGAGACTGAGGTAGGAGGAAGTTCAAGTTCAAGTACAAGTTCAAGGCTAGCCTGGGCAACTTAGACCCTGCCTTGAAGTAAAATTAAAAAGGACTGGGGATATAGCTCCATGGTAGAGCACTTGCCTAGTATGTGGGAGGCTCTGGGTTTGATCTCGAACACTTCAAAAAAACATTGTTCAGGGACACAACATTAGTAACAGCAAAACAAAAACAACCCAAGTATGAGGAAATGTCAATCAGTCATGATGTACTCATAAAATGGAGTCAGCAGTAAACATGAATGAACTTCTCTGAATGCAGAAATATGGATGGGTCTCAGAAGAAATGCTGAGTTGAAAGAAGCAATTCCCCCCCAAATTATATATAGTATGATACTATATTTTAATTATAATTCTTAATGCATATTAATTGTACAAATTAATCCTCAACAAAATACTTGCAAATTGAATTCAGCAGCACATTGAAAAGATCATATACTAGCTGGGTGCGGTGGTGCAAGCCTGTAATCCCAGCACTTTGGGAGGCTGAGACAGGAGAATTGTGAGTTCAAAGCCAGCCTCAGCAATGGCGAGGCACTAAGCAACTCAGTGAGACCTTGTCTCTACATAAAACACAAAATAGGGATAGGGATGTGGCTCAGTGGTCGAGTGCCCCTGAGTTCAATCTCTAGTACCAAAAAAAAAAAGATCATATACTGTGATCAAGTTGGTTTCAATCCAGGGATGCAAGGAGAGTTCAACATACATAAATGAATAAACAAAATAAATCACATAAATAGAATCAAGGATAAAAATCACATGGTCATTCTTAATAGATGAAAAAAAAACTTTGATAAAATTCAACATCCCTTCATGATAAAAGCCCTGAATAAATTAGGTATAGAAGGCTCATACCTCAATATAATAAAGGTTATATATGATAAACCATAGCCAACATTATACTAGATGAGGAAAAACTGAAAAGAGTTTCTTCTAAGCAAAGGCAAAAGACAAAGATATCTACTCTCACTGCTCTTTTTTTTTTCTCTCACCACTCTTATCCAATATATCTAAAATATCTAGAAATTGTAGCCAGAGCAACCTGGCAAGAGAAATAAATATAAGGTATAATACCATTTTTATACAATTCAGTAACATACAAAACTTTTAAAAACTTTTTTAGAGGTCTATACACATGTGCTAGAATTAATCTTAAAAGCAAAACAATAAGTAACACAAAATTCAAACTTGTAGTTTCCTCTGGAGATAGGTCAACAAGTGGGTGGAGTTGAGGGAGATATACAGGTAGCTTCCAGAATCTTGGTGATGCTTTAATTTTTAAAGCAGGTAGAGTTCACAAAACTAGTGTTTACTTAATTCATGTTTCATAATTTATATGTGCATAATGTATGTACTTTTTTTCCTTTTGTGGTACTGGAGATTGAACCTACAGGTGCTCTACCACCAAACTACACCCCCAGCCCTTTTTATTTTTTGAGACAGGGTTTCTCTAAGTTGATCAGGCTGACTTCATACTTGGATCCTCCTGCCTCAGCCTCCTGAGAAGCTAGGATTAGAGGTATGCACCTCTGTGCCCAGCAACATGTGCCCTTTTGATACTAATGATGTTTGAGTGGAAAATGAAAATGTCTATGTCTGTAACTAGATTTGAGAAACAATTCCCATACTCTTTCTGGAAATGTTATTTGGTACCAATAATAAAACTCAGGGTAAGGTGGATCTTTGGTCTGATGAATAATGTGTTTTGTTTTGTTTTAAGGAAAAAAAAAACCTCTTTTTTTCTAATATTAAAGTGATAAGTGCTTATTGTACAGAGTTTGGCAAGCAGAAAAGTATAAAGAAGAAAACTCTCTGGGCCATTTGTAGTTGCACAATATAACCATTGTTATCATTTTGTTGTATTTTCCTCATTTTTTTATATGTGAAGATGGAATCAACATAGCATTTAAATTTTTTTTCAGTAGTAGGGATTGAACCCAGGTCCTCACATACATCAGGCAAATACTCTCCCATTAAAATACATCTCCATCCTTTTAATTATTATTGTTGTTGTTATTTTATTTTGAGGAAGGGTCCCACTAAGTTCCCCAGGCTGGCCTCAAACTTGCTATCCTCCTGCCTCAGCCTCATGAGTCGTTGTAATTACAGGCAAGCATCACTACTCCTGGCTTCAAAAGAACATTTCAAAATATATTTTCTTACTTAGATTTGGGATCTTGCTTCCCTGAAAGCAGCAATGATGCTTATGTGTGTACATGAGGCATCTTGAGTCGAATGTTCAGTTTTATGTTCTATTAACTGTATATCTACATAAAGTAGAACTTAAATTTTAGCATTTTCCTCACTGGAAATTTTGAGGACTTAAAAAAGGATAATCAAACTCAAGGTTGCCAAATCTTTTCCACATAATATTTAGCTTCTAGGTCAATTAGAATAAATAAATGTGATGGGATAGGGTTTTTCTTTTGATGATCTGCTTTTTGTTTTTTTTTGTTTTGTTTTGTTTTTGGTACTGGGGATTGAACTCAGGGACACTCTACCACTGAGCCACATCCCAGCCCTATTTTGTGTTTTATGTAGAGACAGGGTCTCACTGAGTTGCTTAGCACCTCGTCATTACTGAGGCTGGCTTTGAACTCGCAATTCTCTTGTCTCAGCCTCCCTAAGTGCTGGGATTACAGGCGTGCACCACCGCGCTTGGCTGATGATCTGCTTTTTAAAACCCTGATATCAATGTAATATTTTTAAAAGAGTTGTTTTATTTCTGAAATTTTTGAAAAAAAAATTTCCACTATTTTTTAGTGCATTATAGTTGTACCTAATAATGGGATTTGTTGTTACATATTATTTCTGGATTTTTGAAAGCAGGGCATCTCTCTGGCTAAGATAAGTTTAAAGGCCTTTTTCCTATTTCTGGTCATATATACAAAAGATTAATATCATGATGCTTAAATTGTTCATTCCAATTTGTACTTTAAAAATCTTATTTCTTTAAAAATACCTCAACTTGTGGGCTGGGGATATAGCTCAGTTGGTAGAGTGCTTGCCTTGCATGTACAAGGCCCTGGGTTCAATCCCCAACACCACACACACACACACACACACACACACACACCCTCAACTTACCATCTACTCAAATGTTAATGATATACAACATCAGAGTCTGTATCAGGCAAAAGAATTTCTAAACATTTGTGGTTGACTTTAATGAATAAATTGCAAAGTCTTGTAAGAACTGAAATACTTTTCATTTCTCCTATGCTGGGTTCCTAAAGTGTGATTCTGATTCTGATCCACCTGCTTGGGCTTGGACATTTCCACAGGTGATTCTGAAACCTGTCCAGGCTAGACATCTCCAGCTTTTAGTAGCTTAAGGACACTAACCACCAGTTTTATATTCAAAAGAACAAAGTTCTGCCCTAGCCTTTGCACTAGCCTGGAGAGGCAGATCAATATTCCACTCCTTTTTGTCAAAAACTGTTTCCTTTTCTTTTTTGGCAGTGCTAGGGATGGAACACAAGGTGTGGCACGCTGGGCAAGGTCCTGTCACTGAGCTACAGCCCCAGTGCTGCTTTTTGTCAATTTCTGAGAGACACTGACAGCCTGGGTGATGATCCCCCTTACTTCCTCCAGATCAGTTCAGTAAGCAATGAGTGGGAAGTCCTCTTCCCTTCCAAAGACCCACCATTTTGACTGGGGAAGGGGCCACACATGGTTTTTCCTCACTTAGGAAAATACAAAACGTTTCAAGAGCTCATTGCTTACAGGTAGTTCACAGTGAACATAAAAGAAATATAGGCTAAAGAAAATTGGGAGAAGATCCTAAAGAACTACCCACCTGCTTGTTTCCCTTTTGGCCAGCTCACCATAGGCCTCTGTTTGGGGGAATATCTGCCTTGGATAATCTTTGTTTCTTGGTTTGATATTAGTGGCATTACAAAGAGGTCAGGCTAGCTGGGAGAGGGAGGAAGAGATACCAAAAGAGGGAACCAAAGATTACCAGGTGGTAGCACTTTCTGTGAACTAGTTTATAAAGGTAGAAGTAAAGTTCTTTTTCTTTCTCTTTCTTTCTTTCTTTTTTCTTTTTTTGGTACTGGGGATTCAATACGGAGGTGCTTTACCACTGAGCCTTATTCCTACATCTTTTTTTTTTTTTTTTTTTAATTCAGACACAAGGCCTTCCTGAATTTCTTAGAGACTCACTAAGTTGCTGAGGCTGGCTTTGAACTCACCATGCTCCTGCCTCAGCCTCCCACACCACCAGGATTACAGGCGTACACTACTTTGCCCAGTGTTTACATCACCTCTTGAAAACATTTATGCAATGATTTGACCAAACAATGAAAGAAAAATACAATCACAGGACAAATTACTCTTTGAATGTTTCATAAGATGTGAATAATCACAAAAACAAAAGCTGTGCTAAAATTAAAGTTTAAGTAGCTTTAAAATATTTTTAGTTCTTTTTATCTGAAATTGTTTAGACTACTTTCAGAGAAACTTCTCAACAGTTTCCGTATTGGAAACTGTTGAGAAGCTTTATAAGGCCAAGGTTACCAGGGCAGTTTGATTTATACAGTAAGAGGGAAAGAGAAAAGAAAAGAAGCAAGAGCAAACATTTGCTCACCAAAGGCTGAAATAACAGAAATTGAGCTTTGTAGAGAAATAACAAATATATCTGACAGTACAAATCTCTTGTCTACATTTCTAGAAACCAAGAAAGTTTGTTTTGGTGTACCTTGGAGAAGTAGGTGCTGTCAGATGGCCCTCCCACAGATCATCTTAACCACTAACCAAAACCAATGGCCTTCTGCCAACTAACCCAAGGAGTACTTTAAAGTCAACCAGGACCTCCCCATGAAACCTCAAACAAAATCTTCTAACAGGAAGCCACAGAAATATAATAAAATAAAATGCACCTGACCTCATGTAAGAACATGAGCAGCCCTTGAATTATATAACAGCAATAACAAAAAGAAAGGGAAAAATCTGAATCCACTTTAGAAATGTAATATTTCTGAAGGACTGAGGATTCTACAAAGCAGCAGCAAAAAATCCTCATGGCATAGCCAGCATGACAGTATCAAGTGGAATTAGATGGAAACTTTCTAGAGCAAGAAATAAAATGAGGCAGCAGTCTCCCTGTCCTGTGCTCTTTTAAGCAAAATAAGCAGTGATAGATGGTTTTAGTGGGCAGCTATGGCCTGGATTGGTGTCCCACTAGGACAGTTCACGCCCATTCAAAATGATAAGACCCTGCTTGCATTTAGACTGTTGGTCTCTTGATCCGCCGGCCCCCGCACCCCCCCCCCGAACTGAAGATAGACTGGCCTGCTGAGAAAGGGTCAGCCAAACACAGGCTGAATCCAAAACTAAGGCTTTCCATTCTAGGGTGCTGGTCACTAACTGGGTAGCATTGGGAGAGTTAGCCATCTTGTATCTCATTCCCCTGAACTGTGACGGGAGAGAACTGCAGGAAATAATTTCAGAGGCTCTGAAGTTGTATCAAAGATAGCTGAGACATGGGTGCAAACAGGGGAGGAGCTGTTTCTGAGGGGCTTGACCCCCTCCTGCCTCAGCACTCAGACAGGAGTAGCTGCTACCAATTTTTAGGTGGGGGGGGGGGCACAGTTCCCTCAAAACACATGCTTTCACAGTGAGCTGGCAAGTGATTTGAATGTGACTGGCTCACAGTATTGTAGCTTCTTGTCTTGCCTAAAGTCCCTTCAGGTGACCTAGAAGAAAGGCAAAGACATTTATTTAGGGAGGAGAAGATGCAGGTCACAGAAGAAAAGGTTGTAACAGCATTGGGTACATGATGCAGGCAGATTAGTGGAGTGTGGTTCATCCCCAAGCACAAACCACATCAAAACCTACTCAAGATTGTGCTGGATGATTTTGCAATTGTTTGTTAAAACAACAAACCAATATGATTCCACGATTCCCACACTTCTGTTTGTCTTTTACTGTCAGCAACAGTCAAGTCTTGACAGGTCTGTACCAAATCCACAGTCAAGAATATCTTACAGGCTCACTTTCTACACCTAAGTAATCTGAAATTGGGAGGGGGCCCCCAATTCAAAGGCTGCCTAGGTGTGGAAGGAAGCAGCAGCAGGTAGTCTTGTTGTCTCAATCTGGGCAATGTTTGGCGCTAAAAGGAAGGGGTAATGTTGTTTATGGTGGACCTGACTTTATAGCAAGTCTATACTGCCATCACAGGGTAAGTCTGAGGTTTTAAATGACAGTTGACTGATCTTCCTGGGCTTCGGCTTCGTCTTGGAAGTGATGAGGAGGCTACATAACCAGGGTGGGCTCTTTACCATTTATTGTGAATACTGGCCTGGTGGCTGCAGTCCTGGAACTCACGGATTGCCTTAGAAGCAGGTCAGAGAGTTGGAAGAGGAGGTTGCAGGGTGCAGAGTGGCCCACGCAAAGCCCTGCAGGTGGCTCAGTCTCCCATGCTAAATTCCCTCTTCTCTAGAAACCTGTCTTCATCTCTGTAAAATGGAAAGATCTTAAAAGCGCATCTCCACTTCTCCAACTTTCAGAGGCAGTCTCTGTCCTGTGGGAAGTTTTTCTGGAGGGAGTGTGGGTGCGCAGCCCTCCCAAGCGAGGGCTGCAGAGAACGCGCGGGGGGAGGCGTGGCCGCAGCCGACTCGAGGAACCCACCCTCGCGTCTGTCGTCGTTCCCCGGGGAGCTCCCCCTCCCGGGAGGTAGCTTTTAAGACGATTTTTCAAAAGCACCTCTGCGCTTCCTCCACTCCTTCCACGGAGAGGGCGGGAGGGGAGGGCGCGGTGTCGTCTTCCTCTGCACAGCCTGGACAGGGTCGGGGAAGTCGCCGTGAGAAGTCCTGGCAGGCAGGAGGACGCGCTGCTCAGCTGTAGGACCCTCTGGGCTCCCGGGAAGGGCAGTCCCGGGGAGGGCGCTCGCGAGCTCGCGCCGCTGCCTGCGGCCACCGGGGACTCGCGCAGCCGGGCAGCGGGAGGGGACAGCTGGGCCCAGGGGTCCGGCCGCGTCCCCAAGAAGTTCGATCCTTCCAGCGTTCCCTGCCCGCGGCTTCGCTCACGGCAGCCGTTCCTCCCTTCTCCGCAGCTGCGCCGGGACCATGTCAGCGGAGACCGCGAGCGGCCCCACGGAGGACCAGGTGGAGATCCTGGAGTACAACTTTAACAAGGTCAACAAACACCCAGACCCCACCACGCTGTGCCTCATCGCGGCCGAGGCCGGCCTTACCGAGGAGGAGACCCAGGTGAGTGCCGCACGTGCCCGGGGCGCCTGCCTTGCTAAGGAGGTGCAGTCCCCAGTCGCCTCCCGCCTTGCGCCCTTGTCTGATCGCGGGTGGTTTAGAGCCCAGATCCTGCATCGCTGCCACCACCACCGCAAGCCCAGCTCCCTGGTTCCCAAGGGCAACCGCTCTGCCCTCTACCCTCAGCCCGCGGTGGTTGTCCCAGGATCTGCGAAGGCACCATGGTCACCTTTACGTCCCCTTGCTTTTCCACTCTCTCACACAACCCGGGATAAATTCTGTCCTCCCTCCGGGTTGAGAGCAGCATCCATCGCCTGCTCTTGTTTCGATTTCCCCGGCTCGGTAGCCCCTACGGCTGTTGCGCGAGACCTTCAGGAGCATCAGTTCTCAAAGAGGATGTCACAGTTGGAAAGGACCTTAGAATTTAGCTATAAAAGTCCTCAAATTTGGCAAATGAGGAAACTGAGGCCCAGCGGGAGGAAGTCATTAGGCTGGCAAGGGTCCCTGAGTGTGTTTTTGCCACCACAGCACGCCCTGCTTCCCCTTAGCTGCAAAACTGAAATTGTACCTAGCCAGGCAGATTTGGCTCAGATTTTTTTTTTTTTTAATTCCCTCGTTCTGAGGTTTAGAGTCTTTTTCTGGAGTTTCCCAACAATGTAGATATTTGACATCACAGCTGGAGGGAATATCAGCACATATCCCCTTAAGTGCTCTGATTTTTTTTTTTAAGAACTCTATTATCCCCCAAATTGCTTAGAGAATGCAGCACTTGTCATGTGCAGTGTTGGAGCCTTTAGCTGACTTTTTTTTTTTTTTTTCCCAACCCTATCTAAACTCTGGCTTCTATTTCTCTTTGGTCATGAAAAGACAATTTGTGATGGGTGATAAACTACTTGGAACTGAGCTAGCATCTCTTGTGGGAACTCAAAGCCTTCACACCTTTAATCTCAAAGCTAAAGCAAAGACATTCTCATTCTTTCCATTTTCTAGAGCATCAGGGACTCTGTCTTCTCTTCACTATGCTCATTTGAAGCTTAAAACTGTGTAATAGATGCTCCCCAGGATTCTAAGACCAAGAACCTGGACCCAAAACCAAAATGATTTCTGCTAGTTAAGCCAGAGGCATTGGAAAACCTGCCCATGGATAATCCTGTCCTTCACAGAAAATAGAAAAGCAAACATATCTGTTTCTAGCAAATGGAATAGCTGTCTGACTAACCAGAACCAGAACTAAACGGAAGATGATTTATTGTAACCAAGTCTAACAGCTCATGTTTCTTGGAACCCCCTGAGGAGGCAGGCTGCTGAAGTTTGAGCATTTTGAACCCCATGCTATATTTAGAAAAGAGGAATGATCATAGAGACAACTCACCCTTTAAGGCTGTAGGATACTGAGCATAGTACCAATAAAGGATGGTAGCTCCTTCTCAGTGTCTGATTCTCCCATGGCAAGTTAGCATCAATCCCTTTACTTATAAAGCAGAGTGATTATGTTAATATTTGTTGTTCATTATTTTGTGTGTGTATGTGTGAGTGTGTCTGTGTGTGTGTGAGAGAGAGACAGAAAGAGAGAGAGAGAGAGAGAGAGAGAGATGGATGCTAGGGATCAAACCCAGGGCCTCAAGCATGTTAAACTTACACTCTATTCTACCACTGAACTACACTCCCAGCCCTGTGTGGATCTTTGGAATGGATAATACTTGCCATGTGTTCAAGGAATCTTCTAAATATTGTCATTTATTTTCTACAGCAATACCATGAGGGTAGGTACTGTTAGCCCAATTGTCTAAATAAGAGAACTGAGGCTTAGAAAGGTTAAGTAACTTGCCCAAGATCACAGTTAGTGGGCAGCCAAGCTAGGATTTGAACCTGGTTCCACAATCCAGACTCTTGACCACCATGGTATGATGTCTCCACAGTAGAGAGTTGGAAACAACTGGGTGGGTAAAAGGGAAGGACTGAAAACTCGTATTTATTTCTGGGAAAAAAAAAAATCCATGCATTAAACAACAATCACTCCAAACCATAGTCAACCATTCCTCGAGAGCCACTTACTAGTAGAGAATTAAAGCTAAATCTGGGTAGGGACAGGAAGAAAGAGCACCTGCTTCTTTCTGTAGTTGAGGTCTACAGTGCTGACACGTGCACATCAGATTCATCTGCCCCTCTCCGGAGCCCTTCCTCTCTTCTGTCATCCTCAAATAAACAAACAGTAGACCCAGCTCTGACATGAGTGGGTGTGGATGAGTCAGCCTCAGAGCAGGGGCCCCTTCACTTCCTCTTCCTGCCACAGGGCGACACCTTCTTCCTCCCTGCGGCTACCGCAGCTCAGCCTGCCTCTGTCTTCCTGCCTAGACCTGCAGGGAAGCATCTGGAACACAGAGCTCAGAGAGAGACAATTTAGCAAATTTCAGGAAAGAAGATCCCTAAGTACCTCAGGCAGGCTGTCCTTGGTCACTCCTTACTGGATCCGGTCTCATCTTCCCAATCTTTCTGCCCCTCCCCCCAGCCCTACCATTTTCGTGTGTACTGGTAGATAACAATGGCTGTTTAATCTCCTCAAACTGAGGGGCACTCAGCCACTGAGTCACATTCCCCAGCCCTATTTTATATTTTATTTAGAGACAGGGTCTCACTGAGTTGTTTAACACCTTGCTGTTGCTGAGGCTGGCTTTGAACTCACGATTCTCCTGTCTCGGCCTCCCAAGCTGCTGGGATTACAGGCATGCGCGATGCGCCTGGCAACATATACATTTTAAAAAGTGTCTTCTACAAAAAGAAAAGCTTCTTTTGGAGATATAATATCCAATGACGAACTTTTAGGCATTCATGAAATTATTTTTATTTGTAGCAGTTCTTTTAGGGACCTTCAAATAGCTAGCTCCATGGAGGCCAAGGCCTGCTGGGCACACATATGAGCAGGATCTGTATCAACACATCCCTGTCTCTGTTCTTCACCAGTGTGTACCTTTTCACGTGGCAAGTTCCAAAGCCAAAATAGTATTCATCACATAGGCCTGAATCGTCGTCACTCCACCCTAGCACCAGCCACCTCCAGAGATAGAAATACTTAGTTTTGCTAGAACAAGAAATGCTTTAGAAGAAGAAAAACAAGCATGAGATACTCTTGTGAGAGAGTTCCTGCAACAACTCACTACTGATGCTTTGACAGGAGCAAGAGGGGCTAAAAGGTGGACACCTTCTCTGACTAGGGGATTTTGTGGACCTCTTTTTTTCTCTCTACCCCACCTTTTCATCAGTCTAGTATGTTTGTACTGACATCCTAACAAAGTTTCAGGGAGGCACATCCCTCACAATGGTGAAAACCCAGTCCCCAGTCATTGCACTTATGAATCAACTGCAAAAAAAAAAAAAAATCTTCAGCTCTCTTTACAGCTGTTCCACTATAGGCCAAAATTCTCTGCTATGGGGAGAGGCACCTGCAGTAATTCCGAGTGACATGAAGGGTTCTCTGATTTTTTAAGTTGCATTTACTGGTATCCTAGAATGATTTTTTCCTCCTCTAAACATCAACCTAAACATCACCTACATTTAAGTTAATTGAACCCTTGCAGAATCCAAACGCCTCGTTTTTATCATTTTGTTAGAAGGGGCTGGGAAAGCTCTTTCATCAACCCCCTGGGAGTCTGGGATGATCTACTGTTCTCTATTTTACACACACACACAATTCAAGCGCAATGTAGTTGGCATGGGTTCTTGGAGAAGTTTCCAGTATTTTTTATCTCCTCTTGATGTTTTGGGCTTGTTCCCAGAACCCAGTGGTTTTTAGTTGTTGGATGTTTTATCTGTGGAATAAAGACCTCTAAAGGTCTCCCCGTGAAAAGAATGAAATGTTAGTTGCTAGAGAAAAGGACACAAACAATGTTATTTTGCCCTAACCCCTCCCATCCCAGTGTCTCATTATCATCTGTTCACCCAGAGTAAATAAATTTCCATCAGTGGGCGAGGGTAATGAGGGCATGCATTTATAAGCAAGCAAGGGATGAATATCTTTCCCAGGGGATGGCAGAAACAAAGGAGGGAAGGACAAAGCCAGGTAGAAAATCAGCATAGATGTGACTGAGACATAAGATTCCGCTCTATTGGGACATTGGGGGCGGGGGGGCACAAGTGAGGGATCTAATGGTTTTTGTTGGACAGCAGTTGGTTTGTTGAATTATTATGTATTTGATTTTAAAATATATATCTTCAGAAAACAGTTGAGCTTTGCTGGCACCTTCTCCCATCCCCCAGTGCTGAGTTGCAATTGGTTAAGCATTTGGATGCCAACTTGCAAATTCGTTTTCCAAGCTGAAGCAATTTTCAGTAACGCCATCAATATTCTACTTCACTCTGTAGTGTAAAGATGTGGGTGGTTCTTTTGAATGGGGCCAGCTCAACCATTTTGTCTTAAATGAAAGCTGATAGAAAGTGAGATTTTCCTCCTCTAGGTTTTAATTAGTCAGTCTTTAAAATACTGTCATTTATTCAGCTCTAGTCACTGGAAATCCTATTTAATCAGCACTTGTGGTCTCAAAACCCCCACAGAGCTACCTCATTAATGAAGTTGGTAATACACTGTGCTCAGGCCAGAACCCAGAGTTAACTGAACACACATATGGATTCCAGAAGAAAATATGCCCACCTTTCACAGAACTTGGGTTGAAGCCACCAAAGTTATGTGAGCTCTCTCTTCTCAAGATTATTGATCCCCAGGAGCAAAATATGACATGCAGGGAGCAACCCCCAAAGAACAGTCTTCCCTTCCTTCCTTGCTGGCCTCTGCTCTGGCTTTAGATTCCTCTTCTCTGCTGCCAATCCCGTTATAAAGGGGGATAGACAACTGATCTTGACAGCTGTGTGTGGCAGTGCAGTACACCTCTGCTGCATGGTCCTGGGAGTTGTGGTGTGGCCTGTGATGTTCAACCTGCTCAGCACCAACATGGAGCCTTAACCATCCTCGAGCCTCACACCCTCTCTAGTGCTTCAGCCCGTCCTTCAGGACTTGCTTCGTAGAGGCACTTATGCTCCTATGGTTTTTCACCCTTTCTTCTGATCTTGGGCTTACACTAAATGCCCTTTCAGGTTCCTAAATCTCTGCAGAGATGAGATCTTCCCCAGGACGGCCCTAGCACCTGGCCTATTTGTTCTGAGGTTGAAAGTGCACCTGAGCCACCATCAGTTCATGCCAAGCACGGTGCCATGCTAGATGCTTCCCTCTGTTCTGCCTCCATCAGTACACCCCAGGTCTGGCATCTCAGATTCCTTTCTGTCCTTTCATCCCCTTGCCCCTAGAAAGAGTGAATCTCAGGAAGCTCAGAAGGGACAGTAGGAACCCCCTAAGCTTACTTCACTTATAGAACAGCTGAGTGATGCTCTATTTTGGGTTTTTTTTTTTTTTTTCAAGTTTTCAAAACTAAATAGTTATAGTAGAGCTTCCTGGTGGCAGGGCCCAGGGCTGCAGAGCCCCGGGTGGCCACTCCCCAGGCAGCTTGCCTGCTTACACCAGTGTGACAGGCACTACCGTCATTCTCAATGTGTGCCATGATATGTGAGCTGTTGGGAAGCACAGAGAAGAACAGAGCTTGGGGATCCCGACTTGCTTATGGAGCTAACTTTTTCTCTCCAGTGTGGATCAAGCTTGCTGCTCTGTTTCTCACTACTCCCTCTTCAAAGTGTTTTTGCTTTGTTTAGTTTTGTTTGTTTGTTTGTTTTTGTTGTTGTTTTGGCAGTACTAGGGATTGAACCCAGGGATTCATGCATGCTAGGCAAGGGCTTTACTCATGAGCTACACTCCCAACCCTTTTTTATTTTTTATTTTTGAGACAGGATCTCAATAAGTTGCCCAGGCTGGCCTCAAACTTGCAATTCTCCTGCCTCAGCCCTCTGAATAGCTGGGATTACAGGCATGTACCACAGGCATGTACCACCATACCCTGCCAAATTTGTTTTCTTAAAATCCCACCTTCCTCCTGATCAACCTGGTCCAGACACCAGCTCTATTCCCCAGCATGCTTCTCCTAACCTCTCACCCACTCCATGGCATAGCAAAGGCAGCCACTGACTGAGAGTGTAACATAAATGTTTTGGTCTTCCCATGGTACCAGGTCTAGAAGCATCCCATCTGGGGTCTTCCCTGAATCATGGTCACTTCTGTGAGGTATGAATATTTGAGTCATACAGAGCTGGAAGGTTCTAATAAACCGGTAGGTCCTTTCCACCTTCTCTCACTGCTCAGTGGCCCTGGAGCAGGAGAGAGAGGGATGGCCCACTCCATGGGTCCCTGAGTGCTTCCAGGTTGTCTAGTGCTCAGTTACCATTCACTTTATTCATCAAATTCTTACTAATTGGTTATCAATGAGCAAAACCCACAGTAAGATAAGCCATAGAGATCTATCTGGGCACCAAGGAATGTCTTTTATTACTTTTATTCACTCAACAAACACTGATTAATCTCTAATTCTTGAGGCCTTGTTGGGGCTAAGATGCAAGGGTGGTAATATGAAAACAATTTTTGTTTCTAGGAGGGTGTGTAGATTTTTAAAAAGTGAATAGGCTAGGCAAGTGGCACACATTCATAATCCTGGTGACTCAGGAGGCCGAGGCAGGAGGATGGCAAGTTTAAAGTCAGCCTCAGCAACTGATGAGACCCTGTCTCAAAATAAAAAATAAAAAGGGCTAGGGATATAGCTCAGTGGTAGACTACTCCACTGCATCAACCATGAGAGAGAGAGAGAGAAAAGGGAGGGTGAAAAAGGAAGGAAGGAAGGAAGGAAAGAGAGAGAAAAAGAAAGAAGGAAGGAAAGAGAGAGAGAGAGAGAAAGAAAAGAAAAAAAAACCAAAACAATAAAGTGAATACACAAGCAAATAATTAAAAAGATATTAAAAGTTCTATGAAGGTAATACAAAACTAAAATACAAAATAAAGCAGAACCTACTTTTATAAGAGTGGTCAGGAAGACTTCGTCAAGAAGGTTCTATTCAAGCTGAAAACTGTAGATCACAGAGAGATCATCAGATAAAGAATACAGCCCATTCTAAGCATCGGGAATGACTGCAAAAGTCCTGAGACAGGAGGTTGGTTGTCACAGTGAGAAATGTCCCCATGGACCCATCCCTTGTTTCCCTCCTTCCCAATTGGACCACAGAGGCTGTTTTAGAAAGTAAACAGGCATTTCAGTTCCTTGGTATGTGATGGCTAATTTTGCACATTTCTGTCTTCCAGAAATGGTTTAAACAGCGCCTGGCCCAGTGGCGGCAGTCGGAAGGCCTGCCCTCAGAGTGCAGATCTGTTACAGACTGAGGAGGCAGCAGGCACCAGCAGCTTCCCTCCATGAGGTCCACCTGCTGATTCTCCTCAATTTCACCACGCCGTTTTGATTTTTCAGTGTAATGTTGTATGTTCCATCATTAGCTGTCCTGCTATTTAACATAACGTTGTGTTTTTTTAGAGGTGCATAACTAGAAAATAACAACCAGACGCTAACCGCAACTTCCTTGTAAAGCAGTGGCTTGGTTGGGAACGTGGTGTGGCTTGCATTTCCCTCTGGGTTGGAATGACAGATAGTGTGAATACCATCTAAGCTTGCTTTTGCCCTCACCTTCCAATGACAATTTGCTTTTACCATCCATTTCAAAATAAGCAAGGCCTCTGTTGAAAAGGTAACATGACAGAGGGAGGAAGGCATTTCCTTCTGAATCTCCTTACCTAAGCTTTTCTCCTTATGTTTCATTTGACACATTGATGGTTGAGTGAAAATACAGAGGTGTATTTGAGTTGTTCAAATTTCATAAAACAGTTCCTTGGCACATAGCTGCATTAATTTGGAAAGAGCCCAGTTAGGTTAGAAGAAACTTCAGCCAAAATGCAACCCCAGAAACTCAAAAAATCTTGAATTTACCTTATTTAATTCATTTGTTAAATTTATTTTGCTAAATAAAATGAAATGCTTTTTGTCTCTGAAATGGTATTCTAAATAAAACCTTAACTTTTTGTTGAAAATGCACCAGATATTTTAACCTAATAGGAAACATATCAAAGAGAAACAGGATAATTCCTCCTAGGAGCTGAGAGTTGTCATGTTTCAAATCCTTGCTCTTCAGTGTGGCCCAAGACTGGTCATCAGCATTAGCAGTGAGTATGTGAGACATGCAGAATCTCAGAGCCCAATCCAGACCTATGGAATCAGATCCTACATTCCTACTGAGGTCCCCAAATGGTTTGTATGCACAGGAAACTGAGTAGCACTTGTTTTCAAAGGACACCACTGTCAATTTGCATCCATTTACTATCATAGCACAGTAAATGTCAATTAAGATGGTGTCAGATTGCATGGAATAGTAGCTTGGTCACAAATTAAACAAATAGGCATTTCATTTGTGTGCTTGCTTAGCTGATCATTTTTACATAAGATATCGGTAGGTAGGTAATCCTGGGCTGTTTGAGTAGTTCCCTAATGCTGTCAAGGATTTAGGATCCTTCTGTATTCTCATTTTGCTATCTTTAGCACTTGGCTCCAGGGACAGAAGAGGGATGCTGGGACTGAATCTGCATTTCAATGAGCAGGGAAAGGGGAGAAAGCAGGTAGAGCAAGTGCTCAAGCAAAGGGCAAATACAAGCTAAGACATTCCCTTTTAAAAAGTTCACACACACACACACACACACACACACACACACACACTGCCTGGAAGTCCCCACCTAGCAGCTTTCATCTACATCTTGTTGGCCAGAGTGGGTCACATGGCCAACCCTAACTGCAAGGGAGTCTGGGAAGTTGAACATTTGTAATTGGGCATATTGCTGCTTGAGCAAAATTGGGGTACAGTTACTAATGGAAATGTAGCTCAGTGGTAGGATGCTTGCCTACTGGGTTTATACCTGGCATTGCAAAAAGAAACCAACCAAAAAAAAAAGCAAGAAAAAGGAAAGAGACAGGTGTGGTACAGCATGTTTGTAATCCCAGGAATTTGGGAGGCTGAAGTAGGAGGATCACAAATTTGAGGCCAGGTTAGGCAACTTAACAAGCCTCTGTCTCAAAATAAAAAAATTCAATGGGCTAGGATGTGCTCAGTGATTCAAGTGCACCAGAGTTCCATTCCTAGTAAAAACCAAACACACATACAGACACACACACACACACACACACACACACACACACAGAAGGAGGAAGAAAGGAAGGATATTGGAAAGGCCACTAACAGTGTCTATCAATATAGCCAGGAATGATGCTGGTGAATGCTTCTGCACTCTTACCTACAATGCTGGCTCAGTTTTCCAGTTCTTTAAAATAAAGAACCCAAGAGTAAAAACACTAACAATTGTTCTGAATACAACTGTTTACAAGATCCCATTAAACATCCTTGGCAAGCTTCCTCTCCCCCTACCTTAAAACATTTCTTCTGTAAACAAATAGTGAGCCAGTTTCTTGAACAGAATAGCCTCATCTTGGCCTCCTCCCTTCGACCTAATTAGTGATGGTCTGAGCATCTGCCAACCAGGGCTGGATGCTGATTTTTTTCTGGAAAAAAAGAAGGGTAAGGCGAGGATGAGGCAAAAGTGTGGCTATAGATTAACACATGCTCATACAGAACATTTTTTATTATTGTTGTTTTTTTTTTGGTACCGGGGATTAAACTTAGGGGCACTCGACCACTGAGCCGCATCCCCAGCCCTATTTTGTGTTTTATGTAGAGACAGGGTCTCACTGAGTTGCTTAGCGCCTCGCCATTGCTGAGGCTGGCTTTGAACTCGCAATGTTCCCGTCTCAGCCTCCCGAAGGGCTGGAATTACAGGCATATGTGCCCAGCCATTGAGAGCATTTTTTAACTTGTCTCACAAATACTGGCTAACAAGTTGGGAGGGAAAGTGATGCTAAGATGACTGTGGAAAAGTGACACAGAGCGCAGATCTGCTCATACGCATGAGAGAGAGTCTGAACCAGGTAGAAGACCCAGGTCGGAAGTCTTTCCAGCCCATCTGAGCCATGATTCAAGAACAATCCAGGACAAGAAGAGTTACCTGTGGGCAGAAGTCTCACTTCTCTTGAGGGAGTCTAGAGTCCTTGAGTGGCCAGAGCTGGGAGGGAAGGAGGATTCAGTGTTCCTTGAGGTGTGAATTTGTTCCCAAGACTAATCTTGAGTTTGCTTTTTTTAACTGTAAAACAAAAATTGTAATACTTTACTAAAAAAGAGCCTCTTGTAAATACGCAATCATTACCATTGCTACAAAGTACTAAAGTACATAGGGCAGGCTTATTTTGATCCATAAGTCTTTATGAGAAGCCAGAGCTCCAAGTTTTATCTGGAGTCTGCTGGACACCCAAGGTCACACACCCAAGTGATAATGGGTGAGAAAAATAGCACAAGCCCTCTCCCCTCAACTTGTGCTCTAGTTCCACTGTTGCAGACACTGCAAAGATCCTTCCCAAAGCTCCTCACTATTGCCATCCAGGCTATAGAAGCTGGAAAAATAAATATGCCCTTTTCTATCCACTCTTGAAGTAGCTGTGGTCATGTGACACTGTCTACCCTATGAGGCTTAAATTGAAGACAGGGAGTGGGGCTTGAAAGGAGCATTTTTGCATTTCCTATTTTATTTTTTGCAGTGCTGGGAATTGAACCCAGGGCCCAGTGCATGGTAGGCTGCATTTTTGCATTTCTTTTTTTTAAATTTTTTCTTTTTAGATATACATTCCAGTAGAGTATAGTTTGACATATTACACATACATGGAATATAACTTCCCATTCTTGTGGTTGTACATGTTGTGGAATTTCATTGGTCATGTATTCATATATGAACATAGGAAAATTATGTCTGTCTTTCCTATTTCCATTCTGCTGTCTTTTCTATTCCCATCTTCCCTCCCTTTCCTCCATTCCCCTTTGTCTAATCCGATGAACTTCTATTCTTCCCTCCCCGACCCTTACTGTGCGTTAGCATCCTCATATCAGAGAGAAAATTTGGCCTTTGGTTTTTTAGGGATTGGCTTATTTCACTTAGCATGATAGTCTCCAGTTTGTATTTTTGCATTTGTTGATAAAAGGTTCACATGCAGCAGGCTGCTGTCCTCTTCTCCTATATTGTCTTGAACCAATTTCATTTGTTAATTGTAGAAATAGAGAAAAATCAAAAAAGAAACATATAATATAGCCAACAAAATCCATAAAAATTACCCAGGATGATACCACCCAGAGGTAACCACTTATTAATCTTAGTATTATGGACTACCATATTGAAGGGAGGAATACTTTCTATATGTAAGTACACAGGGATCAAGGAGAAGATACTTAATATTTTAGAAGTTGGTTGCAGTTTGAACTATTGCCCTAAGAGAATGAAAAGATTCTCCCTAAGGGGGAAAATTTGCTTTTTATTTAGATAAACATCTTGATATGTTTGGAAAACTCTCTAGAATACAGATCTAGAAGAAGAAGGGAAAAAATTCAGTGACTATGCTCAGTTTTTTAAAAAAATGTAAATTTAGTGTTTTGTCCCATGGAAACTTGGGTAGGAGAATATTGGGAACTTACTGCATTTGAACAAGGCAGAGACTGAGGAAAATAACCTATCAGAGCAGGCTCCAGCCACATGTCAGCTGACCCAGAAGAGGACCTTTGAGAGGCTGGTGAGCTTGGCTTAGGAACTTCATACTGTTCCTTCTGCTGCTCTTCTGGTATCTTTACATATCAGAAACTCCTCCCACTTCACACGATCCTGATAGAGAAATTAATTCCAGTGTCCTAAATGCCCCACCTCATGATGGACATATGACCAGGCTGGCCAATCACAATGCCAGTCCCTGAACCAACGAACAAGCTCCTGATCTAAGATGAACCAATCAAAGTGATCAAAGACCTTTACCAGAATTTTCCCAATTGACCAGAAATTATAGTTCTTACATGGAAAGTCCTGAGGATGGACGAGCCCCAGGAAGCCATCTTCCAGCCACTCTGTAATGAGAGAAAATGGAGCTAGGCAAAAATAGGAGTTAGACAGAGAGACAGAGAAGAGGGAGGGATGGGGGGGGGGGGAGAGAGCCCTGTGTCTCTGGCTCTCATTCTCCCCTTGATCTATCCAAGCCTTCCTATCTCTATGAATTTGTGAATTCCCTTCATGGTGTATATCTGTCATTCGTAATAAAAGCAGTCCTGACTAATGGCAGGATAAAGAAAGGAAGAGAGAAGTGCATGGAAGGAGGAGTATCAGCCACTAGGATAATTCAGAACCCAGGAGAAGTGGTCAACAAACCTTGAAAAGAATTGGGCAGAGTACCAGACTTTTCTTAGTCAATGGGAAATTGGGAAAAAATATATTTTTGCATATTAAAGTAAAAGGTGATCATTGACAAGTACAATATTTACAGACATCCAAGTTACGTTCTGTTTTGAAGTAAATGCAAATGTGTGGTAGGTATTGATTTTGTTACCTTTTGGGCACATGCTGCTACTGTCTCTCTCAACACTTGCCCTCCACGTATAAATCTTGTCCCATATATTTTACTGTCATTTAAACATCTCATACCGACTGTTTGAGATGTATCCCTGCTTACACTCAGTGCCCCAGTGACTAACAATAATGGTAATAATGAAAATAATTTGAAGCTGCATTCTTTTTCCATGATGCAAGCGTTGAAAAGTAGTCACATGTCTACTCGCTCGTTAGGCAAGGATCTAGAACACCTGCCACTGCTTATGTTGGCAAAGCAGGAGAATGAGATAATGAGATTTCTTTTGTGTCTTTTTTTTTTTTTTTTACAATGAAGGCTGATGCTGTGCTATTGTGTGCTCTTTATAGACAAGTGTAGGAATGATGAAGCCAAGGTTCCTAGAGACTCTTCCTTCACTCTCACCTTCACCCTCACCCTCACCTTCACTGTCCAAGTTGTACTATTACAAACACACAAATGCTGCTGCATGAGGAATGTGCTCCTGCAAACAAATATCAACGTGCCATCTTATAAGAGTTTCTCCCTTAACTTAGAAAAACATAAGAAACATCAGTTTGAATCTCAACTTAGATAACTCATCCAACTACTTAAATACAGTGAGGAGCTGACTCAGAGTTCATATGAATCATCCGGCGAATTCCAGATTAGCAATGCAGAAGGATTTTCTTTCTTCTTCTTCCCACTCCTGTTTTAAAAAGCTTTCTAAATGAGAATTTGGCATCATCTGGTAGTGAAGAAAGCAAATTTTTGGAGATAGTAACCCTAAGGATAAGAATCTTCAGGGGCATAAGCACTACCAACCCAAAGCATAGAGTATGTTCAGGACACAGAATGTGGATTGATTTATGAGAAGCAGAGTGCACATATGTATTTGTATGGCCAGAGGGGACAGCTGAGGCAGAGTGCTGGTTGTCCCCTTAGCTGGTTGTCCCCTTTCTTCCCCTCTTGAGTTTCATCTGGGAGATAGTGACCCGGCTGAAGACTAAGTTGCTCACTTTTCTCGTAGTTAGGTTTGGTAGCCAGCTTCCAAGTTGCCTCCAAGGATCTCTGCCTCCCAGTATTCACAACTTTGCATGGTCCCCTCCTACACCTTGGTCTGTGTCTTGATCCATTTTGTGTTGCTATATGGAATGCCTTAGATGGAGTAATTTATAAAGAAAAGAAGTTTATATTTAGGCTTATGGTTCTGGAAACTGGAAAGTCCAAGACTGGGCAGCCACATCTAGTGAAGGCTGCTTTCTAACATAGCGGAAGTCAAAAGGGGCAAGCCAGCATATACAGAAGTGAAACACGAGGAGCTGACCTGCTTAATAACTGCCTGCTCACACAACAACCAATCCAATCCCACCAGAATTAACCTAGTCCCATAAGAAAGTTATTAATCCCTCTTAACAACCTAATCACCTCTTAAAGATCCCCACCTCCAATACCACCACAATGGCAGTCAAATTTCAACACGAGTTTCAGAGAGGACAAATACTGTTCAAACCATAACAGTCTGTGTGACTAATAAAATGCAGCAGAAGTTATAGGTGCCATTTCTGAGGTTAGTTCCTCAAAGACACTGTGGTCTCTTCTCCGTCCACCCCCACCCTCCCTTCCTCTGAGATTATATGCTCTGGTGGAAGCCATGTTGAGCAACCCTATGGAGAGGCCCACATGGCAAGCACCCCAGCCCTGGTGGTGACAGGCAGTGAGGAACCGTCTGCCGACATCCATGTGAGTGAGACTGGAAGTACATCCTCCAGTCTGTGTCTGGTAACTGCAGCCCCTTAGCCACACCCACTCACCTATGCTGGTCTTGAAATTGTTTGGTGCAATATATGTTTGTTGTTTTAATCTGCTAAGCTTTGGAGCAGGGTGTTATGCAGCAGTAGATAGCCGAAACTAGATGTGGCCAAGAAAGTGATAGGTGGTATTTGTGGATCATGCCCCTAAAAAGAGTAAGTGTCTCTCTTCTCTTTCCTTCCCACATCCTAAGCCAGCATGCAACCATTCTAGGTAGTGATGAGTCATCTTAGATCATGTGGATAACAGTGATGCCTTAGGACTGTAGGATAATCACAGAGAAAGAGCCTGGGTCTCTGTATTAGTCAGGAAATACTAGGTTTATTTGCACTGACAAAAAACCTCCATTCTCAGTGGTTTAAAAGCAATGGTGTGGGGCTGGGACTGTAGCTCAGCGGTAAAGCGCTTGCCTCGCATGCGTGAGGCCCTGGGTTCGATCCTCAGCACCACATACAAAGCAATAAAATAAAGACATTGTGTCCATCTACAACTAAAAAAAATATTTAAAAATAAAAAATAAAAATAAATAAATAAAAGCAATGGTGTTATTTCTCACTCCCACAAATTTGCTGAAGCTCTGGGCAATTTTTAGGATAACTGTCCTGTACATCAATAGTGCTCCTACAAATTTCAGTCAAAGGGAAAAAGAGAGTGAGAGTCTTGCACTGGCAACCAACTACTTCTGTGACACACATTGCACTCACATTTCATTGGTCAAAGCAAGTTGCATGACCACGTCTAACCCCAAGGGGGCAGAGAAGTACAATCCTCCCTTATTTCTGGAGGAGGAAGAACTGGAAATACTTTTTCAGCAGAACTAAAATCTACCCAGGAATTCAGCTTCATCAGGTCAATACACCAGTCCTGGACTCTTATCTAGGAAATACCTGGATACAGAAAAAATTTTTATCTTAGTTAAGTTGCAGTGTTTAAGGGCTTCTTGTTATAGACCCTAGTCTGTATTCTAAGCAATAAAAGGCATTTATCTATCAAAGAATGAATCTAGACCCAGTCTACCTGCTTAGTGGTCTTAAATTATTGACAAGGAAAAACAGAGGCACATACACAGTCTCCATTTGTCCTTTCAGGTGCACTCGCCATTCTGTTTCATCCTACCCTGTGGCCAAGGAGAATGCCATTATAGACAGTGTCAGCCAGGATCCCCTAGCCCTTTCACTTCTGGTTGGGTTTAGCCAATGACCCATCCTAAGCCTAGAAGCGACAGCTGTCATTAGTCCCAAAGTTTAACTGTCCCTTTTTGGTTTCCCTTAATAGTCTCCACATCTTTCTAAAGTACCTTTGTTAAAGTATCTTTGGTTATCTCTGCCATGTTTTTCCTGTTGGTACCCAGACAACACAAGACTTCTCATTCAAATGATGGTGATTAGTCAAAACAATGAACAATTTGAGAACTGAGCAGAAATGAATGTCTTTTGGATCAACTGTGTAATAATCAGAGCAAACATGATTTAGCCCCCAAATCCCAGAGTGCACAAGAAAGATCTTTGCTTTCTTGTCACCATCGTGTTAGTGAAAAGTCAAGTGGTCTATGAAATATTTGTGACCTCAGGCCAAATCATTCAGTAAAAAGCTATCTGACCTACTTATTCCAAAATTAATGCTTATTTCCAAATATTTCCATTATACATTTCAAATATCATTGATTTTCCAGCTTAATTCATTAGCTGGGGTTTCACTGAACCAGAAGCCAGGAAATTCTGAGCTAGAATATGAAGTTTGCCAGGTTTCTGTTTGAACAAGTTTCAGGAAGGCCTCCAAAAATCTCACAAGGAGTACACACAGCTCATGGAACATGATTTTGGTCCACAAAGACATCTGGGATGGAAATCCCTCTATGATTAAACAACAGAGCTAGGAAGAAAATGCAGAAAGTCAGATTCTTCATCCATTTATTAAAATATTTACCCATTATTAGCCAAAACAAACAAGAAAAACAAAATAATATATATTTGTTGAAGAGCTTTTGCCTGCAAGTTACTGAATATTCTATTGAAAGGGCATTATCTATTTTCCTGTACAACAAAGGTGTGATTCCAGGTTTGGTTAGTTAACTAGGCCAGAGCTCCCAGTCATCTCTTCTGGGATTTTCCTCTTCCTCCTCATAGTCACAAGATAACCACTCCATTATCAGGCATCACATCCCAAATGACATCATCCAACCACAGGACAAAAAAAACCCAGCTTTCTCTTCAGGCATCTCTCGTTTTATTTTATCAGGAGGAAAGGCCTCTTCCCAGAAGCTTCTAGCAGTCTTCCCCTTCCTTCTCATTTGTCTGGAGTGAACATGTGGCCCAACTCCATGTTGATAACTGGTAAAGACAGCCAGCACAGGGGGCTGGGGCGGTGGCTCAGTGGTAGAGCGCTTGCCTCGCATGCGTAAGTCACCGGGTTCGATCCTCAGCACCACATAAAAATAAATAATAAAACATTTAAAAAAAAAAAAAAAGACAGCCAGCACAGTTTGGTGTGGTGGTGTATGCCTGTAATGCCAGAGGCTCGGAAGGCTGAGGCAGGAGGATCCCAAATTCAAAGCCAACCTCAGCAATTTAGCAAGGCCCTGTCTTAAAATAAAAAATGAAAAGGACTGGAGATGTGGCTCAATGGTTAAGTGCCCCTGGGTTCAATCCCTGGTAAAAAAAAAAAAAAAAGACAGCCAGCACTTAAAACAGACTGGCTCATAGCAGGAGCTTATTAAATACTTGTTGAATGAACAAAGGGTGAATTGGATCACCATGATTGGCTTAGACCAACTGCAGCCCGTTCCTTGTGCCCATTTTCCTCGAAAACATTGTTGCTGAAGAAAATTGGCATTTTCTTACTAAGAGAGAAGAAAGGAATGGCTTTTGGGCATCCAGTCAATAGCAGTATATGCCACATTATGGCTATTTATTCTTAAAGCAGGGAATGAGAGTGGCTCAGCCAAAGGGATAATTGTCCCCTAACTGTGTTAAAAAAAAAAGTTTGGGTGTGTAAAATATTGTCCACATGAGAGAGAATATCATTAGTGAACAAGTAACCACATTTTAAAAAGAAATGAACTCCACCTCCACCCCACCAGCTATCTCAGTTTTTTCAGATGTTCTGCCTGCCCAAGCCCAAACTTGGTTAGCATCTTTTCTGTATATTATCAAGCTCTCTTTCCTTCCCCATATTATAACAGCATGCTGGCTTGTGCCTCCCTGACTATTCCTCACCCCTGCAGTAGAAGCTTTCACGTGTTTAGCAAACCCTATTCCTTTTCTTTCTGTGTCCCCAGCTACGTTTCCTACCCCACTTGGCAGGTGTGTGAACCGTGTGAGTGAAGGTGGTCACTGGGGCGTGGGTAAAGTGATGTGGGCCACTTCCATGCCTGGCTGTAGAAAATCCCCAATCGCCTAACGGTAAATGCCTTTAAATCAGGAGATGAAGGTTGCCTCTGGTGACTGTCCTCCTTGTCATCAAGGAAGGGAGGAGGAGAGCCGCATGCCACTTTTAAAAAAAATATTTTGTTTTACAAATGCCGAATGTTCTCTCTGATCAGTGGATGCTGATACATAAGGGGGGTGGGAATGGGGAACATAGGAGAAATGGAGGAACTCTGGATGCGGCAGGGGAGAGGTGAGGGGAGGGAAAGGGGAATGGGTACAGTAAAGATGGTTGATTGAGATCATCATCACTACCCTAAGTGCATGTATGAAGGCACAAATGGTGTGACTCTATCTGGTTTGCAACCAGAGAAATGGAAAAATTGAGCTCTATATATGTACTATGACTTGAAATGCATTTAAATAAATTAATTAAATATATATATATAAATATTTTGTTTTAAGTTATAGATGGACACAATGCCTTTATTTTATTTATGTATTTTGATGTGGTGCTGAGGATCCAACCCAGTGTCTCACACATGCTAGGCAATCGCTCAGCCACTGAGCCGCAACCCCAGCCACTGCATCCCACTTTTTAACCTGTGTAAGTGCAAAGAAGAATTGCAGAGGACAAAAGTGAAGGGTGGAAACTTTCCTTCAATTTTTGTGAGTTTAAAAGGACTGGGGATAGCCGGGCGCGGTGGCTCACGCTTGTAATCCCAGCACTTAGGGAGGCTGAGACAGGAGGATCGCGAGTTCAAAGCCAGCCTCAGCAATGGCGAGGCACTAAGCAACTCAGTGAGACCCTGTCTCTACATAAAACACAAAATAGGGCTGGGGATGTGGCTCAGTGGTCGAGTGCCCCTGAGTTCAGTCCCTGGTGCC
>PVHX01012765.1:9820-57826 GCA_004024805.1 Geosciurus inauris
GTCCTGCTCTTCACCGCCTCCCCCAGCCCCCCAAACCCCTGGGCCACCCCCCTCCAAAACCCCCACCCTCAGGGCCGCCGTCTGAGGAAGGGGGCCGAACCACCCCCAAAAATGTTCTTGGAAAATTTTGAGGAGAGACTTTTTCCCCCCTTCTTTTTCCTCCCAAGAGAAGAAAGGGGAATTTTTTTAAAAAAATTATATATATATATATATATATATATATATATATAAAAGTTTTCGACTTCTCTCTACCCCCCTCTCCGTTGCTTTAAATATATTTAAATTCTGAGGGGGGCGCTCAGAAATATTTCTCAGAGCTGAGGCACTAAGATGGCCGCCTTGAAATTATTTTTAAAACAACCCCCCCTCCAGCACCGCCACCCCCTCCATAAAGAAAGAGAGAGGGGGGAAAATCCCCTTTTAAAACAAAATGGCTGGCTTAATATTTCATTTTTCACCCCCCCATTCTCCTCCCTGTTACACCCCCATCTCCAACCCTCTACCCAGAAACCCACAAATTTCTCCCTTTTTTCATAACTGATTAGTGCACAGATTAATAGAGATATTTTCCTTGTGTACTGAAGTGTGTGTGTGTGTGTGTGTGTGTGTGTATATGTTGGGGGGGCATGAAGGATTTCTGCATAAAACAAAAATGGCTGCTGTGACTAACTCCCCCCTTATAAAAAATATTTGGGGGGGGCATTAATCAGTACTCATGCTCAGTCTGACATCAGCATAAATTGTTAAAGGTTAACTAGTTAGATACTAGTCCAACTAGATTGAATTTTTTTTTCTTTTCTTTACTAGTCTCTTCCTCCCCACCTCCCTTCTCTAAAGAAAAGCTTTTTTTTTTTTTTTTGAATACTTCAGAAGGGAGTGGTTTGATGTGAAGGTTTTTTTTTTTTTTTTTTTTCCCCTTCAGGCATTGAAAAGGAAAAAGATGAAATATATGTTTATATATAACTCTGTTTCTACATACCTCATTGAAGTCAAAATGCATTTAATTGTGTACATATCTTTTAAATGAGAAGCGGTACTGGATTTTTTTTCTTCTTTCTTTAAAAAAAGTGACAGAAATCCTAGTGACTTTTGGGGGAGAGATATGAATAGATACGATGATTGAGTTTTTTTTCAAAGGAGTCCATGTTTGATTCTCCCCTTTGCCCAGCCTTTTCAGTGATTTATAATTGTTGTGAATTTTATCTTCACTTTTTCCCCCTTTCTCTCAGCCTCCCCTCCCCCAGTTGCTAGCATATAAAATTAAGCTTACTTGAGGAATTAATTTGGGGGTAAAAAGAACAGATTTTTAGAATAAAGGGGAAAGAGAAAGCCTGAAGATTGTAAAATTATTTTCTCTTTTTTCCTGTTTCAGTATATTTCCCTTCCTCCATGATCTCCAGCACTGATAAAGTAGAAGAAACTGAGGTGCCAGGAAAGAGAAAAGTAACTGGGACTGAGGTAGGGGTTACACTCAGGCATTTTTGTCTAACTTGCTAACCCATGATTTCCATCTGTACCCTAGTGTTTCTCTTAAAAGTGGTACCAGGAATCAGATGGACAGTTGAAAAGGAGTCTAAAAGTAGCTTTCTCAAACAGATTTGATCAGAGAGGTCTAGACATAAAGTACAATTTGCCAATGGAGCAAAGGAAGGAGGGTGAATTAACTTCAGTTCTACCCTTTTTGTACCTCCCCTTTTTCTTATTCTAGTTTTCTCCCATTCTTTTGATCTCACTTTGCCCCTCCCTTGCTTCCCATCCCAGGCCTGTAGAATGGTCTCTTTCCTGGGCCATTTCTCTACCTCTGAAGTGTAACTGCTGGCCCTTAGCCCTGCTCAGGAGCATAGCAGTCAGAAAACATTAGTGACAAGGGAATAAAATATACATTTTTGTTTTCAAGGCGAAAATAAAACGTTCATTGTTGATATCCTACCTCCCCCTCCCAACTAATGCTGTTTATTAAACATTGGTTTCCCTTTTTTTTTTTTTGTAATAATTTGACCTGTGAAATTCTCTTGCCTATGCTCCCAAATCATTCCTCTTCCATTCAATTTAGCTCTCTTGTCCTCTCTCTGAGTCTCTGTACTCAGAGTATATGTGGGTATCCTCTTTTTTCTGCGTATAACTTTTCTAATATGTGCATTTTTATTTTTCACTGATACTGTCTTTCTTGTCTGTGCCTCTCAGTCTACATCACCTGCAAGTGACTTTACATTTCTGTCCTCTGTTTTCTTCTGTCTTCCCGTATCATCTCTGTGTGTGGCTCTTCCTTGTTTGTGCCAGACTCCACCTTTCTGGTCCCCTCTGTGTATGTCTGTGGACTGAACCAAGGTCTAGAAAGAGTGTCTCCATGTGTACGTATTGGTGGGGTTACAGTGCATCATATGCTCTACAAGTCTCTTTGCCTTGAGTCCTCTCACTCTGTGCTGAATGTCTCTGCCTGCCTGCCACACGTGCCATGTGCTGCAGGTGTGGGTGGCTAAGGGTGGCCATGTGCATCCCTATTCAGACCTTCATCATTTTCTCTCTTGAGTGTGCTTTTCATATAGATTTCTTAATCTTTCTGATTATCTCCTTGTCTATCTCCCTCCCTCTCTACGTATAGCTGTCTAAAAAAAGATCTCCTGATCTTTTTTTCTCCTTGCTGACCTCTTGGTTTGTCTTCTTCTATCCTTGTTTCTGCCTGCCTCTTTACCTGCTTGCTCTTGTTATGGTGTCTGCCTGCCTGCCTGTCTGCTCCTTCCTGACTGGCTGGCAGCCTTTTCTCTCTCTGGTTGTCTGTCTGCTTCTCTGGCTGTTTGCCCACCACTCTCTCTCTAGCCATCTGTCTCCCCGCCTGCCTGTCTCTATCACTTTTTTTAGCCTGCATCTCTTGGTTTGTGTACCTTCCAGGTCCTGCTCTGGCCATCCCCATCTTGGTTTGCCTCTTATCTTGCCCTTGTAGTTGTTCCTATTTATCTCTTTTCATCATTTTTCCTTGCTTCCCATTAGTTGTATCTTCTTGCCTGTTTGCCCTTTTTGCTTTCTGTTCTCCTAGTGCTTAAAGCCTGTATCTTTTCCCTCTTTCTGTTTATCACTTCTTTCTCCCTTGACTTCCTTTCTGCCAACATCCCATCAATGGGGCTGGTGTTTCCAGACTTCTCAGTAACCCCTTACCCCAAAGTCTTACCTGCTTTTGTATCATATCCCCTACCCTGTCTTCTCTTACACTTGCTTCCATTTCAGTCATCTCTTTTTCTGTCTTTCTGCTTCCTCACACAGGCTGCCTGCCTCAGTCTTTTTGCCATTCTTCGAGTCTCTTATTTTCCTGCCTTTTTACTGTCTGCTTGGCAGGCTCTTGATGTCCACATCTCTGCTTGCTTTTCTTGTTTTGTTTTAGTCCCCTCACCCTCCAATCAACGTGTGTGTGTGTGTGTGTGTGTGTGTGTGTGTGTGTGTGTGGTGTTAGGGATTGAAGGGCATTGCATGTGCTAGGCAAGCACTCTACCACTGAGCTACATTCTCAATACTTTTTATTTTTTGAAACGGTCTCATTAAGTGGCCCAGGCTGGCCTCGAACTTGAAATATTCTAGCCTCAGACTCCTCAACTGGTGGGATTACTGGTTTATGCTACTGTGCCCAGCCCCAATTAACTTTTTTTAAAATATTTTTTAGTTGACAACAGACCTTTATTTTTTAAACTTTATTTATATGTGGTGCTGAGAATCAAACCCAGTGCGTTACACATGCTAGGCAAGTGCTCTACCACTGAACCACGACCCCAGTCCCCCAATTAACTTTTGAACAGACATAACCATGGTATAAAAATTTTAAAGTATAAAACTAGTAGTGTGCAAAGTAAGCCTCCCAAAGTAAGCCTCTCTCCCTGGCCCTGATTTCCTCTCTCTAGAGGCAGCCACTATGTCACATTTCCTAGATAATGCCTGAGAGAAGAGTCTATACATATACAAGTCTACTTGGTTTTTGCTGTACTCCTTAATGCTGCTTTTCCAGTTTTGCTGGATGGTCCTTCCTAACTTTGCATGGCTTGTCTCCTTTTGCCTCTTGTCTTTCTGATTCTACTTTATGGCACTTGTCTTTTTTGATTGACTATTGTTTATTACCTGCTTTTATTACCAGTACCAAAGGAATTCTTATAAAGGTCTTGCTCTCTCCTAATCTCCTGTTCTACTGTACATAATTGTCTGGAAGCACACTCTTGGTCTCTTCATTGCTGAAGTATGCATTAATTAAGAAAAGAAAGACATGAATGCACTAAATGAATATACTAAAAACTACCAGATAGATCTAGTACAATTAATAAGTACAGATAGTTTGTATGCTGTGCTTACACACAAATAGACAATGGCCTGCTCTATCTGTCCTTATCTATATGAATTCTATGAAGTCATATGCATCTAGACCCTTTGAGGGTTTTGTATTGTTTTGTTTTGGTACTGGTGATTGAACCCAGGGGATCCTTACCACTGAGCCACACCTCCAGTCCTTTTAATTTTCTATTTCGATAAAGGGTCTCATCAAATTGCCCAGGTTAGCCTCAAACTTGTGATCCTCCTGCCTCAGCCTCCCAAGTATCTAGGATTATAGGCATGCGCCACTGTACCCAGCTCCTTTTAGGTGGTTGACTTGGGCCTATCCCAGAAGTTTGTCTTTCTCCTCATATAAAAGGCTTTGCTACTTATTAAAACTTTTCTCCTCCTTTTTTATCTTTCCTTCTGGATCTTCTCTTGTGCTGCCTTAGAGACATTATAACTCTCTGGGGAGGAGACAGAGACTCAGCTTCTAACCAGGTCTTTTTGGGAAAGATAAGACTTTACAGGATATACTGTTCTTTCCTTTCTGTTTATTTACCATCTGTATTCCTGCATTCAACTGTTTTAGCCTCTTATCTCTGTGTTTCTCCCCTTTCTCCCCTCCACCTCTTCTCTTTTGTTTGTTTGTTTATTCTTTCCTTGTATCTGGCTTGGTCTTCATTCTAGCTTTTCTTTCTGATTGGCTACCTCTCCTCTCTTCTGTATGATTGACATCACCCCATCTGTCTGCTGGATTCTCCCTGTCTCCCTGCAGTAATTATAAGGCACTCTGTTGTGTAAAACACTATTATCACTTTGTTTTCCTTCTTACCTTATAGTTTTCTTCATCTGTGTGCCTTTCTTCTCTCTACTCCTTTCTTTTTGCTTATTTGTGTTTCTCTTGGTGAACTTGCCTGCCTCACTGTCAGTCATTTATTCTGTCAATCTGTTTTTCTGCCATCCTTCTTCTATACTTGGTCAGTTCTTCTGTCACTCCTATGTTTCCAAGTTTCTCTGTATTTCTTTCACTTGTCTGTGCTGCCTGTCCTTAGGCCTTTTATCTATGCCTGTGTATCTCGCTGACTCTAGTTGCTTGTCTCCCTGCTTGTCAGTTTCAAGGTGGGCATCACTCTCTGCCTTTTTCTGTCTTTCTGTACTTTTTTTTAAAAAAGACTTTTTTTTAGCTGAGCATGTTGGCACACACCTGTAATCCCAGTGGCTCAGAAGGCTGAGGCAGGAGGATCACAGGTTTGAAGCCATCCTCACCAACTTAGCAACTTAGTGAAACCCTGTCTTAAAATAAAATAAAATAAAATAAAATAAAAAAAGAAGGCTGGGGATGATGTGGCTCAGTGGCAGAGCACTTGCCTAGCACCTGTGAGGCACTGGGTTCGATCCTCAGCAGCATCACATAAAAATAAATAAAAGTATTCTGTCCATGTACAACAACAACAAAAAAATTTAAAGATATTGTGTCCATGTACAACTAAAAATTATATTAAAAATGATAAATCCTATCATTAATTGATAGAGACTTTTTAAAAAATTAGACTTGTTAAGGTAAGAACAAGGAATTCAGATATGTAGCTATCAAATGCAAACCAGAAATTTGATACTCCCCTATATACACATACAAAAGGGAAAAAAAGGAAAAACATTGAGGGTACTCCCAAACCAATAATAATATTTATGTAAAGTAAAATCAAGAAATTTATCTGAAGCATAATTTCTAATCTTTGTGGATCATAACATTTATAAAACCTCCCCTATAAAACTATAAAAACAGTTTATACATGTATGAATACCCTGAAGTCTATGACTCCAGGTTAAAACTGATAGGAAACCAATGAGTAAAAGAGCACAGACTTGTGCTAATACAACATGTAGATTAAAGTATTAAAAACACTGCAATCTATGATTTTCCAAATATGTTACTGACATAATGAAATGCATGTAAATGCTCAGGATATTTTAGACCCAATCCTGGAGTTTTAGCAATGAATGGGAGGTCATCTAAATCATTGGTTGCTACTTCTGCTTTCCCAAAAAGCCTGTCCTTTATTCTGAAATTTTTTATTTCTTCTATATATTTTTATGTAGGATAAATATGTAATATACTACATTTAACATATAATAAATATATGTACATATGTGTTTATATTACATATTGTATATATTATATAGGTATTATATATGTACACACATTTGTAGAAATTAACAATTACATATGCACCCAAACATTCATAATGCTAAAAACATCCTTTGTAAAAGTGAGATAGATCTGGCCAGCCGTAGTGGCGTATGCCTGTAATTCCAGAACTTTGGGAGGCTGAGACAGGAGAATCGCTGATACAGCCTCAGCAACAGCGAGGTGCTAAGCAACTCAGTGAGATCCTTTCCCTAAATAAAATACAAAATAGGGCTGGGGATATTGCTCAGTGGTCGAGTACCCCTGAGTTCAATCCCCGGTACCAAAAAAAAAGAGAAAAAGTGAGATAGATCTGTATGGAAGAAGGTCCAAGAGTGGACTTCAGAGAGAAAGCAAGAAAATGGCTTTAAAATTTTTGTTTGTTTATTTATTGCAATACAGGGGTTTGAATGCCAGGGGCATTCTACTACTGAGGTACATCACCAGTTCTTTTATTTTGAGACAGGATCTGGCTAAGTGCCAAGGTTGGCCTGTAACTTGTGATCCTCCTCCCTTGGTGTCTTGAGTAGCTGTGCCACCACACCTGACTGAAAATTACTTTTTAAAATTTCCTGTACAATTTGAATTTTTTCAGACTATATTTACTTGTTTCATAATTATAAAACATTTAAAATATCTTTTTTTAAAGTAATGATGATAAATATATATGTCAGGGTTTTGTGGTTCTTAATGTCCTTAACACAGTGAAAAGTCAGGAACCCCATGTTGAGCACTCAACCACTGAGCCACATCCCCAGCCCTTTTTAATATTTTATTTAGAGACAGGATCTCACTGAGTTGCTTAGGGCCTTGCTAATTTGCTGAGGCTGGCTTTGAGCTTGGGATCTCCCTGCCTCAGCCTCCCAAGGTGAGGATTACAAGCATGCATCACAGCACCCAGCTGATGAACTTTTCTTTAACTTAAATATCCTTTTAAAAGTAAATTTTATATTACTAGAAATAATATCCACAAATCTTTGATTAGATTTGGTAATTATAGTTTCCTGATTTATTTTAAAATGCAACTAATTATTAAAATAAAATCAATAAAAATTAAAATGTCTTGCATGCTACTAATGGTACACATACCACAATTTTAGGTCCAGAAACTAGTGCTTAGATATTGATAGAACTGCCCAAGATCAAATTTTTAGTTAAGGATAGACCAGGACTTGAATCTGTCAATTTTCATTCTGGTGTACTTTGTATTATATACTTCATGATTTCTGAGTCAATAGGATGTCCTAGGGTTTTAAAGGAAACCAAAATTGAAGGTCACATATGTAACTATTATTAACTTATAACAATTATACCACAGAACTGGCAAAGATCAACTTAATTGTACGTATCATACTTTTTTTTTTTTTCCAGGAGTGCTCTACCACTGAGCTACACCCACAACCCCTTTTTTTTTTTTTGGTACCAGGGATTGAACTCAGGGGCATTCAACCACTGAGCCACATCCCCAGCCCTATTTTATGTTTTATGTAGAGACAGGGTCTCACTAAGTTGCTTAGTGCCTCGCCATTGCTGAGGCTGGCTTTGAACTCGCGATTCTCCTGTCTCAGCCTCCCTAAGTGCTGGGATCACAAGCGTGAGCCACCACGCCCAGCTCACCCACAACCCTTTTAAAAATTTTTTCATTTTGAGGTAAGGTCTGGCTAAGGTGCTGAGGTTGTCCTCAAATTTGGGATCCTCCTGCCTTAGCCTTCCACAGAGCTGGATTAGAGGCATGCACCAACATGCCCAGTTTACACTTAACAAACCTTTTTGGATACATGGTTCAACTTCTTACCATCTATTCTCTTTTCTCTTTTTGCAGTTCTGGGGATTGAACCCAGGACCTATCACATGCTAGGTAAGTGTTCTACCACTGAGCTATATTCCTGGCTCTTTTAGAATTTGAGACAGAGTCTCACTAAGTTGCCCAGGTGGGACTCCTGACTCAGCCTTCTAAACTGCTGGGATTACAGGTGTATGCTATCATATCCTCCTGAGCATCTACTTTTGAGAAACAGTAGATGTTTCTCATCACATTTGCATATAAAATGACATGTGCAAAGATGTTCATTATAATACTGTGTAGCAAAATCTTCTGAACACCCTAAAATCTCCAATAATAAGGAATAGCTAAGCAAACTACACAGCCATCATGAAAAGTGAGTTACATCTGTATGTATAACTATGGTCAGATTCTTTAATATATAGTTGCATGGAAAAAAACAGGCTGCAAAACAATGTTTACATTATGATATTATTTAATTTATTTGTGTTTAAAGAAACTAAATGCTATGTATTTCTACAGATAAAAATGCCTTTTAAAATTCTGAAGGTACATATATCAAAGATTTTTAACTTCATTGTTAATTCTGAATTTTTACAATGAGAAAGTATAATTTGTGTAAACAAATTTAAGTAGCCTCATTGATCACATTAGCAAATGGAGCTGAAAGAGATAAAAAGTAGTCTGATTTCTCTAAAGAAATCATTCCTTATTAATCTCTGGTTCCTTGAGAGAAAAACATATAAGCAAAGTATAATCATTGGATATACTGATATACATTTGAAAACATTAGAGAGGTCCCACTTTAAAGACTAAAGTAGGGGGCTGGGGCTGTGGCTCAGCGGTGGAGCGCTTGCCTTGCATGCGTGAGGCCCTGGGTTCGGTCCTCAGCACCACATACAAAGCAATAGAATGAAGACGTTGTGTCCATCCACAACTAAAAAAAATATTTAAAAAAATAAAAAAATAAAAAAATAAAGACTAAAGTAGGAGAGGGAAAAGGGAAGGTATAGAATGAATATATATATTCACATATATATGAATGAATATATATATGCATATAAACATGATGCCATTTATGAAAGAAAAATATGTGAATATCCATAGGGTGTACATGGAAGAATATACAAGAAACTATAGTAGTTGCTAGTGGGAAGGTGGACTTATTTTTCATGTACATCTTTTGAAGCAACTTGAAAATGTTGTCAAGCAACTTGTCAAGTGACCAAGAGATTGGCTAGGTAGAGGGAGGAGATAGATATAAACACACACAAAAAAGCTAAATATGAATATGTGATTTTGATTATTGCTATGGGCTATAAAATCTGAGTGGAGAAGAAATCTTGGGTGGGGGTAGAGGGAGTCAGTGAAGAACTTTCATATGTAGTTGTGTTTGAAGTTGGCCCCAAAAGATAACTAGGATTTATATAGCAGACAGGAAAAGGAAGGGCAGTCTAGGTTGAATAAGAAAGCATTTAGCAGGTGGCATTGGACATCATCTGTCTGGAGTAGTAATTTCATAATAGAAAGTTATAGTAGAGGTTTTATCTCTTTAAAAAGTGAGAATTGTTGGAATATAAAGTGAAGAGTAGAGGCCAGAATCTTGGGGAAACTTTGAAAGATGGAGGCAGGGAGGAGAAGGGAAACCAAAGAAAACAAATTGTTAGGGTGGTAGATGTTCCAGATATTAATATGGAAGAATAGAAACATAGCTTCCAAAAGGAAGGCAGGATCCTTGGTGCTAGATGCGTCATGGAAGTCAAGAAGAATACAAACTGACTGTTCCTCAAAAAGTTAAATATAAGCCAGGTATGGTGAAACATGCCTATCATCTCAACTACTTGGGAGACTGAAGCAGGAAGATCATAAGTTCCAGGATAGTCCAGCAACTTAGTGAGATACTGTCTTAAAATAAAAAAATAAAAAGGGCTAGGATTGTAGCTCAGTGGTAAAGCACCTCTGGATTCAATCCCAAGTACCACAGGGAGGGAAAAAAAAAGTTAAATATAGCCTGGAACAGTGGTACACACCTGCAATCCTAGCAACTGGAGAGGCTCAGGAATGAGGAGCCCAAGTTTGCATCAGCCTGGACAACTTAGGGAGATCCTATCTCAAAATTTAAAAACAAAAAAGAGGTGAAAGTTTAGCTCAGTGGCAGAGCACTTACCTAGCATGCACAAGGCCCTGAGTTCAATCCCCAATACTGGCTGGCTGGATAAATAAATAATCCAAATATATACATACACAAATGTGTGTATATATATATATATATGTATATCAACATACATACACATGCACACAAGAAGAGGGAGAGAGTATGAATAAGAGACAGCAGTCATGAAGTTTGGTAGTCCCAAATAGATATTTTAAAGTAATGTATAAAATAGACCTGGAATCATCACATCACATACCTGAGTGAATCTAATTCTTTATCTCCAGGGTTGTTTCCACATTCCCCCATCTTGTATAAAAAGCTTGTATTCCTTAAAGTCTCCTGCAGACTAGCTGTATATTCTTTTTTTTTTTACTGTCAACTACTTAACCTCTTCATTGAAGATACTGGCTTAGTTCTGTCATCATCTTAGGATCCATGTGAAAGATCCTTTTATCACCCTTTCAGTTCCTCGAATCCCTGATTTCCAGAGACCTTATTCTCCATCCTACTTTTGCATCCTTGGCCTTTGCACCTACCTCTTCTGCGATATTAAATTCAAGCCCTCCACTTTGGCCACAACTTTCTATTTTTCTAGCTTATTTACTTAAACCTCACTATTCCTGGACCCCATGAGACATTCTATCTGCTTAACTTCTAATTTTCTCCTAATCAGCTCCATTCTGTCTTCACCTCCTTTCCTGTCCAGTTTAAATTCCATAGTCTTATCATTTCAGTCACTCTTCTGCCAGTGCTGGTGTGTGTACACTTCTCATTTTCTTTCTTGCAAACCCATTGCCTCAAAGCACTTTGGCTCTCTGTTTATACCCAGGGAACAAAGTGCTGTGGAAGAAAATACTACAACCATTTGGACTAGTATCCCTGCTCAGAAAACTTTCCAAGTCAGTTTCCTTTGTGAATCAGTTTTTCACAATGACTTATTCAAATTCCTCAGGCTTCTTTATACTCATTTGATCTTAGTCAGAAGGCTATGTTTTAGTCAGCCTTTTCACAGCTGTGACCAAAAGACTTGACAAGAACAATTAGAGAAGGAAAGTTTATTTGGGGGCTCACAGTTTCAGAGTCTCAGTCCATAGATGGCCAACTCCATTGCTCTGGGCCCAAGATGACATAGAACATCATGGTGGAATTGTGTAGCAGAGGAAAGCAGGTCTGAACATGACCACCAAGAAGCACAGAGAGAGTTCAACTCTCCAGGGACAAATATATATCAAAGGCACCCTCCCAAAGACTCACCTCCTTCAGCCACACCCTACCTATAGTTACCACCCAGTAAATCCCTATCAGGGGATCAATACACTGATTAGGTTAATGTTCTCATACATAACCCAATCATTTCACCTCTGAACTTTCTTGCATTGTTTTACACATGAGCTTTTGGGGAACACCTAATATCTAAACTGTGACAGGCTGAGAAACGATCTGTTCCTTATACTCAAATTAGGAAGTCTTATCTACTTCCAGGCGATAGGAGGAAGGAGGGAGAACAAGAGCCCAAGTGAAGGGAATAACTTCAGACAGATAAGAAAGGAAGAAGAAAAGGACAAACATGCATATTGTTAAATATGTAGGTTTAGCATCAGTATTTTGAAGGAGTTCTCTTCTGATTAAACAGCTATATTAAAACAAAAATTTAAAAGAACTAGAATGTGACATAAGCAAATATTTTCCTGGAGGTGAAAATGTCTTAAGATGCATGAGCGGGCTGGGATTGTAGCTCAGCGGTAGAGCGCTTGCCTCGCATGCGTGAGGCCCTGGGTTCGATCCTCAGCACCACATACAAAGCAATAAAATAAAGACATTGTGTCCATCAACAACTAAAAAATATTTAAAAAAAAAAAAGATGCATGAGCAACAGCCATAAAGGAAATACTTACAGATTTAACTCAATAAAATTAGCTGAGGGGGGTGGTGTGTGCGTGCCTGTAATCCCAGTGACTAAGGAGGCCGAGGCAGGAGGATCATGAGTTCAAAGCCAGCCTCAGCACCAGTGAGGCACTATCTCTAGACAGTGAGACCCTGTCTCTAAATAAAACACAAAATAGGGCTGGGGATGTGGCTCAGTGGTTAAGTGTCCCTGAGTTCAATCCTCAGTACAAAAAACAAAACAAAACAAAACTATAAATTTTACTATATACGAAACATCATAAACAAGGTTAAAAGAAAAATGAGAAAAAATATTTATACCATTTATGACAAACTGTTTATTCAGTAAGTAGTGTGTGCTTTAGATAACTTGGAAATAACAGAGGCAACTTTAGTTCCTTTAAACAAAAAGAGATTTTTATCCAGGAAGTTAACTTACAAAATTGTTGGATAGGCCAGAGAAGCAGTATAGTCTGAGCTTCCAGAGTGAACAGAACATTGCAAAACTGACCCACAGAACTCTACTTCCTGTCTGTGCCACCACACTAGCTTTAGTGTTTGTTTTCTTGTTGAAATAAAGACTTCGAGTTCAAAATATAAAAGTAAATAAATTATGTGTAAAAGATGGACAATAGGATTATGATTGCTATTTTATTTGTTTGTTTATTTATTCTTTTGGTACTGGGGATTGAACTCAGGGGCACTCAACCTCTGAGCCACATTCCCAGCTCTTTTTTGTATTTTATTTAGAGACAGGGTCTCACTGAGTTGCTTAGGGCCTTGCTAAATTGCTGAGGCTGGCCTTGAACTTGTGATCCTCCTGCCTCAGCCTCCTGAGTTGCTGGGATTACAGGTGAGTGCCACCATGTCCGGCTATGATTGCCGATTTTTATGGAATTTTACTGTGTGTCTAAGTGAACTACACTAAATAAGTACTTAATATGTTCTAACTCACTTATTTCTTCCAATAACCTTATAAAGTAGAAACTATCAATCTCCATTTTGCAGATGAGGAAGCAAAGATAAAAGGAGATTAAATCAACTGGGTGCATGCCTGTAATCGCAGCTACTCAGCAGGTGGAGGCAGGATTATCACAGACCAGCTTGGGCAATTCAGCAAAACCCTGTCTCAAAAATAAAAAGGGCAGGGGATGTAGCTCATTGGTAAAGTGGTAAAGTGCCCCTGGGTTTGATCCCCAGTAGCCTCTTCCCCATCCCCAGAAAAAAAAGATTAAACATCTTGTCCAAGACCAGAGCTACTAAGAGATAAAACAGGCATTTATCTACCTAAACTCATGGACCAGGGTGGACCTGAAGAAAAGAAAAGGTGAAAATTCAGATGATACGGTAATCAAGGATTGGGGTGCTATTGTTAAAATCACAGGAATTGAGACAGAAGTTGGCTTTAAGGGGGTAAATTATATTTGTTTCTATATGTGCTTAGCTTGATATGTGACCTTTTTTTTGGTAGCAGGGATTGAATCTAGGATGCTCTACCATTGAGCTACATCCCCAGCCCTTTCTATTTTTCATTCTGAGATGAGGTTTGTCTAAGTTCTGGTCATCCTGCTGCAGCCTCACAGGTCACTGCAATTATAAGTATGCATGCACACCACTGCACCCTGCTTAACATTGCCTTTTAACAACTTCTTGATGCAGGTTGAGCTCACATCCTAATCCAAAATCTGAAATGCTTTGAAATCCAAGAGCACCAACATAATGTTCAAAGTGAAAGGTTCCTCTTGTGATGGGTCATAGTCAAAATTTAGGCACATTAAAAATATTGTATCAAATTACCTTGGCATATATATGTATAATGTATATATGAAACATAAATGAATTTCATGTTTAGACTTGGATCTCATACCCACAATCTTTCATTAGTATATGCAAGTATGCCAAAATCTAAACTACTTCAAGGTCTCAAATGTTTGTTTCAAGCTTTTGGGATACAGGACAGCGTAGGTTTCCCATTGGCTGGCCAGTTTGAAATGGCTTGTTCTTTTCATCTATTGTCAAGCCCCAGTTGTCCCAATAAAATTGCCCTGACACCTTTTCCCACTGATTATCCTTCAGGTTATAGATGTATTGTGGTGCTAACCTCAGCTGTCATCCTCTTGCCCCTCCACTTGCTCTTAACCCTTTGCTACTATCTAACTTTCTGTGTAAGGAATTATGTTAATTTAAGATTAAATTTGATATGATTACTAAGTTAAAACCAACTAATTTTTTAAAGATTCTATATCCTCAAACTGTTTAATTTCTGAAATATATTCCAGAGCCATTAATGAAGCTACCCAGCCTGTCCATGAGAGGAAGAGTTGGAGCTATACATTCAGAGAGATAACCAAGCTCTACACTTACTAACTTTGGCCCTGGGCAAGTTGTTTAGGTGTCAGCATTCTCATCTGTAAACCAACCTTCAAGGTTGTAGAAAGAATAAAATGAGCTAACTTACAAAAGACATTGGGTATAATAAGGCACTTGGTAATGGGTAGCTGTTATTCTAAACAATGAAATTTAAAAATTTAGCCATTTCTCACTTCAGAGAGATTCACTTAAGATGACTGCAAGTTGAGAGGGCTCACAACTTGGGTTATATAGCACTTTAAACTGAAGGAGCAAAGAGGTTGACTTTAGTTACTCTTGTTTCTCATAGCCCTATTTCCTTGCTTTCCCTCACTTTGTATAAATAAGCCCAACTCTGGCATGACATGAAACAAACTGCATTTTACTTTACTCAAATAATTCTCACAGAAATTCTAACTGAAATGTTAGTCACAGACATAGTCTACTAATTTTCTAATTATGACAGATGTACCTGGATGCTGAATGTTACTCAATCTCAGGAATTTCCGAGGGAAGCATTTGTTACTAAATAATGACTAACACAAGGAATGGGAAAGAAAACTAAAACGGGTTAGTGGTAGTGTCTTTTCCAAAGATGTTTATAATGCTGAGCATTTTACCATACTTTATCTCATTTAATCTTTTCAACAACATTATAAGAAACTTCTAAGACAGGCGCGGTGGCTCACGCTTGTAATCCCAGCACTTTGGGAGGCTGAGACAGGAGAATCGCGAGTTCAAAGCCAGCCTCAGCAACGGTGTGGCTTGCTAAGCAACTCAGTGAGACCCTATCTCTACATAAAACACAAAATAGGGCTGGGGATGTGGCTCAGTGGTCGAGTGCCCCTGAATTCAATCCTTGGTACCAAAAAAAAAAAAAGAAACTTCTATTTAGGGTGACCATGTCCGAGATTATGTCTATTGTCCTTACTGTTACCTTCTATCATCCCTATTTTATGATTGAAGAAATGGAATCTAAAAGAAAAGCTGGTATTCTGTACATGATCACAAAACTCCTCTCTCTTGCAGTTGGATTTTTTAATTCTCATATCCTATGTGTATCTTGTGCAACTATAGCCTGGTTTCTCTAACAAATCCACCATTGATCTGCTATTTGCTAAACCCATATACTCCAGTCATCATCATCTTACTATTTGGCCTCTGTGTAGTATTTCACACTTTCCTTCCTCTCAAGTATTCTCCCTTTAACTTCCCTAGCATCCTTTTCCTGGTTCTCCCTCACTCTCCAGCTCTTGCCTATGAGTCTCTTTTTCCTTCTCCCCTCAGATATTGTTTCTCCCAGGTGCTCTGCTTAGATCAGACTTCACTTTTTTTTTTTTTGTACCAGAAATTGAACCCAGGGTCATTTAACCACTGACCCACCTCCCCAGCCCCCCCTCCCCTTTTTTGTTCTTATTTTGACAAAAGGTCTTGCTAAGTCTTTAAGGCCTTGCTAAGTGGCTGAGGCTGATCTTGAATTGTCAATCCTCCTGCCTCAGGCTCCTGAGTCACTGGGATTACAGGTGTGCACTACTATTGCACCTGGCCCATTCTGCATTCTTGAGATGATTTCATCCTTGTCTTTGGCTATAGTTACTATCTGCCAGCAGTTCTCACACCTGTAACTCTGACCCAGAGCTTTCCAGTCCCATACACAAAGTAAGATTTGGACATGTATACTTTAATTTCTCAGAATTACCTTATATAGCTAACTAAAACTTCACTATCTTCATCTTCTAGCATTCTCCTTTTCCATCACTGGACTCACCATCCTCTATACCAGACACCTGGTGTCATCCTTGGTTCCTCCCTCTCCCTCAGACTTCTACCCAATAAATTACCCAGTAACTTTGGCCTGTCTTCTCTGACCACTACCACTAACCTAGTTCCACTTGCCTTCATTTGTCTCTCAGACTACTGAAAGGGCAGCAGGCCACCCTGTCTCCACTTTCTCCCCTCTATTCCATTCCTTCTTGGCAATGTAGTTAAGTCACCTTTTTTGGGGGGGAGGGCCATACTAGGAGTGGAACCTGTGGGCACTTTACCACTGAGCTACAACCCTAGCCCTTTTTAAATTTTTATTTATTTTTTTATTTTGAGACAGGTTCTTACTAAGTTGCTAAGGCTAGCTTCTAACCGGTGATCCTCCTGCCTCAGCCTCCTGAGTTGCTAGAATTACAGGTGTGTGCTACCATGCCTGGCTTCAAGTTATCTTTTTAAAAGGTAAATCTGATCATGTCCTCCCTACAAAATTCTTAAGCCTGATTGTACACTTTATCTTTTTTTTTTTTAAATGCTGATGTGTTTTTATTTTTATTTTTTGAAATTTTTTATTTTTATTTTTTATTTTTCTCAAAAGTTGAATTTTAATACATAACAGAAAATGTACACTTTATCTTTAAATATTTATTTATGTATTTATTTTACGGTGCTTGGGATTGAACCCAGGGTCTCAGGCAAGCAAGGGATGTACTTGAATTGTATCCTTTAAAAGGGTGAATTTTATGGTTTGTAAATTATATATCAATTTTTTAAAAAAGCAAAGCAGAAACAACCTGATTTATAAAATCCCCCATGACCTGGTCTGGCCTTTACATCCCTCATTACCCTCACTACCTACCACATCCTCCTTCTCTCAGCTTTACCATTCTGCACTTTCTTCTGCTTTTGAGCTCACATTCTCACCTCTGTTTCCACATGCTATTCTCTGCAGGAAGCATTCTCTCCCGACCTCTCCCCCTTAACCTCCTCTTCTTTATTTGGCTAACTCCTTGCCCTTTGGTTCTCAGCTTGAGATACCTCCCCAGAAAGCTTTCCCTGATCCCCGAGAAGGGATTAGGTGCTCCTACTGTGTACCTGTGGTACTTAATACTTAGCTCTTTTATAGTGTTTATCATGTATTTGCTCATTCTATGGATAGCTATCGAATAGCTGCTCTGGGATGGGCAGTGGGTTACATGCTGGGTTTTGGTGGCAAATAAGAGCTGTCCTTATGGAGCTTACAGTCTAAGAAGGGAGGAAGATGGACATTAAACAATTATACTAAATGTTTTCATTATAGTTAAGATGTTTCAGAACACTCTGAGAGGGTATAACAAGAAATTTTACACTATTTGGGGGATCAAGGAAGACTTTGCTAGGAAAGTGACATTTAATTAAGCAACTCTAATAGGAGTTGGCCAAAGGAAGAGTGGAAAGTGGAGTGCTCCATGCAGAGGAAGAGCATATGACAGGAAGGAGCTTAACGGGAATTTCAGAAATGGAAAGGCCAACATGGAAGACCAAAAAGAGCCTGGAAAGCCAAACATCATGCTGGTCTATGTGGAACATGGTAAGGGTTTCCTACTTAAGTAGGAAGCCTTAGAAGATGTTTAACAAGGAAGTTTAAAATTCCCCTTGACTACTGTGTAAAAGTGGAAGCAAGATAACAAGAGGCTCCCAAATGTCTCAATCTCCCACTAATCTGTAAGCTCCATGAAGGCAGAAATTGTGTCTTACCAAGTTCAACACTGTGCCTAAAATCAGATAGTCATTTTAATGCATAAATGGATGATTAGGACCAACATTTCACTCTAGGTTTTAAGAAAGACCATACTCATTTCTCAACATCCCATTTCCCCTATATGTAACCCTGCAAAGACCACCTCTTTATCCCACTTTAGGCTGGGTTAGCATATCCCTCCTTTTGTTTCCAATGCATCTGTGGTGGATTGTATTTTCCCAAACTGGCCAAAATAATATTTCATACCCCATCTTCCAGTGTAATGTTGACATTCCCCACTGAGAGGTAAGGTCTTGCTCCCTCTCCTTGAATTTGAGGTTGAGTCATATAATTCATCTTCCTCCTGATTCTCTTAAGTAGTTCACTCTTAGAACCATGCAGTGAGGAAACCCAGGCTTCTCTCTGTAGAGGCCCACATAGAAACTGAACAGATAGCCAGCATCAAATTTCCAGCCACGAGCAAGCCATCTTTTTTTGGTACAGGGGATTGAACTCAGGGGTACTCGACTACTGATCCATATCCCTAGCCCTATTTTGTGTTTTATGTAGAGACAGGGTCTCACTGAGTTGCTTAGCGCCTTGCCATTGCTGAGGCTGGCTTTGAACTCACGATTCTCCTGTCTCAGCCTCCCAAAGTGCTGGGATTACAGGTGTGTACCATCACACCCAGCTGAGCAAGCCATCTTGAAAGTGGATCCTCGAGCTCATAGTGATATACCTCAGTTTACATTTTTTGGAATAGAAATTTTTTGGAGTAAAAACGCTGTCCCTACCAAATCCTGCCTAAATTGTAGATTCATTAGTAAAATTAGTGATGGTGGTTTTTAACTTAAGCCCCACGGTTTGGGGATGGATGGTTTGCTAAACAGCAATAGATAACTGAAACGGCATCCTATATTTGCCACACAATGATGTAGTACAACTCAGTAGTTTGGTAAATGGGCTGTAATTGCCTTTTTCAAAGCCCATCTACTTTGTTGTATGACTGTTGGAGAGTTGCTCAACATTTCTGTGCTTTAATATTCTTTTGTCAATATAAAGAAAAATACTACCGGGGTTGGTGTTATGGCGCAGTGGTAGCGTGCTCGCCTAGCACGCGTGAGGCACTGGGTTTGATCCTCAGCACCACATAAAAATAAAATATTCTGTCCACCTACAAAAAAATAAATATTAAAAAAAAAAGAAAAATACTACCTACTTAAGTTTATTGAGAGAATTAAGCGATTTAATACAGGTAAATGCATTAATGAATATGTATGTGAATATGTATACATGTGTATGTATAAATGTATGTAAGTATAATTTTTAATACTATCTAAAACGATCTTACCTGCTTTATTGTTCATCTCACCAGAGCGTAAGACCCAATAAGGCAGGATCCTTGTTTGTCTGATTCACTACCGTATCCCCAGTACCTGGAACATTGTCTAACACAAAGTACATATAATATTTTTTGTCACTGAATGTATGCATAGCACTTTTCACACTGCTTGTGGAAGATGTCTCTGGTTCCTATCGATTCTCTCCTTTCAGAGTAGTAGATCCTGCTTTTGTTTTGAATGTCATGAAATACTGTCCCAGATTCCTTGGAATCTAAGGGTCATCATGTTATACATTTTCTATCAATAAGATGTAGTCAAAAGTCTGCTAAGTGAGACAGGGGAATCATGAGTGAGACAGGGGAATCATGAGTGAGACAGGAGAATCGCGAGTTCAAAGCCAGCCTCAGCAATGGCGAGGTGCTAAGCAACTCAGTGAGACCCTGTCTCTACATAAAACACGAAATAGGGCTGGGGATGCAGCTCAGTGGTCGAATGCCCCTGAGTTCAATCCCCAGTACCAAAAAAAAAAAAAGTCTGCTAAGGATACCTGGGAAGTTTTTTGCTGTCTTGACCTAGGCACTACCCTTTCTTCTGTCCCCTTTCCCTCCTTCCTGCTTTCAATACAGGATAAAAGTAGAGCAACCAAAACGTTGATGAGCATGAAGGCAAAATGGAAAAATAGGAGATGGTGAAGTCACTGTTCCATTAACTACAGACTCCTAAGTTAGAAGACACTTAGCAACCCTTTGTAGTTAAACTCCAACAGCCAGACTTCTGATACATGAAGCCAAATATCATTGTCTATTATGGAGTCGTATCTACTCCTCTAGGCTGATCATTAAGGACAAGCCTATGCATTTTATTTTCCTTAGTGCTCTGTAGGAGGACCCAAAGAATTATCACCCCAGAGCTCACTCACTATCCAGATCTCCAGCTCACTTCACACAGTGACAGTAGTTAGGTAGCAAAGCACACTACATTATCTGCATCTCTTTAACTTGAGTTCAACATATTCCACAGTGGGGTGTGTGTGTGTTATGTGTACTATTCATTCTTGAAACAAGCATTTATTTACTGCCATTCTATTATTGCCATTCTATGCCAGACACTATGTTGCTACTGGGGATACAAAGATGAGTTAGGTGATTGAAGCTGGATGCTCAAGCTTCCACTAAATAGCAGCTCTCCAAAGGTAGCAGCTGAGCTGTTCTCAATAAGGGAAAGACTCCAATCCAGCAGTCTCTACTGCCTTGCTCCTCATCTCATTCTTCTTTACTCCCATCCCCACTTTACTTATTCACACATCTGCTTTTTAAAATTTTTTAGTTGTAAATGAACACAATACCTTTATTTTTTTTTCTTTTTATGTGGTGCTAAGGGTTGAACCCAGTGCCTCATATGTGCTAGGCAAACACTCTACCACTGAGCCACAACCCCAACCCACACACATCAGCCTTTTTTAAGTGCTTCCCATGAGCCTAGAATACCCAGTACTAAGTCGGCATATCTATTTGTATTTTGTTTGTTTTTTTTTTAATATTTTTTAGTTGTCAATAGACATTTGTTTTATTTATTTATTTATACATGGTGCTGAGGATCGAACCCAGGGCCTCACGCATGCGAGGCAAGCACTCTACCGCTGAGCTACATACCCAGCCCTCTGTTTGTATTTTGAATGCCTAATCTTCCAAGGTAAGGATCCAAGGTTGTTTTTTTAAAATATTTTTTAGTTATACATGGACATAGTGTCTTTATTTTTGTTTTATTTATTTTTATGTAGCGCTGAGGATCGAACCCAGTGCTTCACACGTGCGAGGCAAGCGCTCTGCCACTGAGCCACAACCTCAGCCCCGAGGATCCAAGGTTTTAAACTGTGTGTTTTCTTAGCAACTAACCCATGTGCTCTTGCTAATCTATCAAAATGTGGCTGTTCTCCCAAAATCAACACACTTGTATGCTGTCCCTAAGTCAGCAGTAAGACTGGATGTATTAACCTTATCCTGATGTCATGATGAGTATTAATAGTCCCAAACCCAAATGATGGATCCCTTCACTCAGCAACAAGACACAGCCAGATCAAAATCTGGAGCAGTAGTAAAACACTTCAGATTAGTTACTAATTTATCCCTAAGGTTAAAAGTGTTAGGAATTTCTGCCATGGAAACATAGCAGGTATGACACAGGTTGAAGCAGACCACTGAGATAGATACCAGTAATTCTGGGACCATATTGTATTGTCATTTTTTATATTTTACTTTTGGAGATTCTTTAAATTTTTGTTAACTTGTGTATACTGTTTTAGGGGCAGGAGGCTGGGCCAAATTCACACACACAATATTTAGAAAGTTTAAGGATATCGAGGTTAAGAATCCACTTGTGAGTTGCCATGAGGATGGAAACTTTTTCTATACCATCATTTGGTTTATCATGTCCTGCTTACATTTACTTTTTTGGCGGGTGCTGGGGATCAAATCTAGGGCTTCATGCATGCTAGGCAAGCACTCTATCACTGAGCCACATCCTTAGCCCTTCATTTACCTTTTCATGTATGATGTTTTATCCCAATGAGTAGGTAGGTTTCCTGCAATTACATGCCTTTATTTATTTATTTGTTTGTTTGTTTGTTTGTTTTTATTTTTAGTACCAGGGATTGAACCCAGGGGCCTTTGGCCACTGAGCCACATCCCTAGCCCTTGTTACATTTTATTTTGAGTCAGGGCCTCACTGAATTGCAAGGGGCCTCGCTAAGTTATTGAGGCTGGCTTTGAACTCACAATCCTCCTGCCTCAGCCTCCTGAGCTGTTGAGATTACAGGTGTGTGCCCCATGCCCAGTACATATGCCTTTTTATTACATCCAGGAACATATATGTGTAGAGTCCATGGCTTGTAGGAAACATTTGCCAAATGAATCTTTTGAAGCTGCTGCCATTTACCAAAATCAGGCAGCTTTTAATACTCCATCTCCTGCCCCACCTCCCTCCAACACAGAGAGATCACCACAAGAGGACTTGGACCCCACACTAATATTCTATTTACTTTCTGGGTTTTAGGTTGAGGCACTTATGCCTCATGCAGATATCCACTCTTGGATATTTAGAAAACAAAGCAGTGTGTAGTGGAAAGCTTTATACAAAAATAAATATGAATGCAGTTTATTATCTTAAAAATTTGTGAAGTTTCTATTCCTTCCTTAGCTCTGATACCTTGCCCCATATGCCCACACCTGTAAATAGGACCCATACTCATCCTTTCTCAAGAGTTACTTCACAAACTGTACTCCTTTCCTGACATGTGCTTGTGGGGAAAAAATTTAAAATAAGGAATAAATCTAATGCTACTAGAATGGTACCCATGTAGTTTTTCCTTTTTTTCTGATCTTTCCCTCCCCTACAAATAAATCTCCAAGGGCCACCTTCAATCCTACCTTCTTTGGAACTTAAAGGGTTTTCCCTTCTCCCAGCCTCTTTTCCTGACTCTGTAGGCGATTGGAGCCACCTGGTGGCCATATGGGGAAAGGACAAATTGAGTCCCAGAACATCTGGTGAGGAAGAATTTATGGAGTAACTTTTGGTCTTGGGTATATGGGAAGCAGGGAAGAAGAAACCTGTAGATAGAAACTGTGGCACAGGAGCCAGATATTGTATCTCTTGGTTCCATCTTGCCTCCCAGGACTCAACATCCTACCCAGTAGTCATTATAGACAGAAAATTCCTTGATATCTGAATTCATTCAGTCAACATTTATTGAACAGCAACTATGTGCCCAGCAATGGGAATACAGCAAAGACAAAATATATAAGATCTCTGCTTCAATTAGCTTACAATCTAGAAGTCAGCCAGCCAGTAACATCCATAATTTTACAAGAGTTATAAGAACCCTGAAGAATTGCATGGCCCTGAGAAGACTTAACAAAAAGTCTTTATGTATATTGAGAAATCAGAAAAGGGCTCCCTGAGGAAGAAACATTTAGGATGAGCTAAGTGGAAAATGGAAGGAAGGGTGTAGTGAACACAGACAGCAATCTTGGTGAAGGCTTTGAGGCAAGAAGACACTTAATGAAGGCTAGCCATGGTGTCTGAGACACAGGCGACAAAGAGGTGTATTATAAGATGAGTCATGCAAGGTAGGCAGGGCCTGATTTATAGAAGTTCTTTGAAATTAGCAATTTATTCCAAAAGCAAATAGAAGCCACTAAAATATCTGAGGCAGGAAAGTGGGATGTTGAGGTTTATTTATCAGAGCTCACTCATGACAGCATGTAGAAGGCAGAAGTGGAAATGAAAGGACAGGTTAGGAAGTTTGCCCAGCTGTCTAAACAAGAAGTGATGGTAACTCAGAGAAAAGAAGATTGATTCCGGAGATATTTAGCAGATAGAATCTACTTGGTGAGTGTTTGGGTATACGAAGAAAGGAACGTGTTTCTGGCAAGAGGTACTAAAGTAGGATACTCTGGAAGAGGGACAAGTTTGGGCAGATTAAGCACATACCATAGGCATAGGCTTTGAAGCTGGCAATGAGAGGAACAGCATAGCTTCAATTCTCAAATAATTTTGGGTTTAATTGAGCAAACAAGATACACATGAGATCATTGCAGAGGTGATTAAATATCACAGTGATTGATGCAGACAATTCATGGATCCTTTCATTCCATGGGACTAGATTCCCTCAATCCCAGTAAATTCAGAAACTGAAGCCAATAGGGATGTCCCCACCTTTCTTCATGCTTCTCATAGCCCCTCAGAAAACTTCTGTGCAGCCCACCCACTGTCTCTAGAGACCACCTTCTTCTGAGCTAGGTTCAGGCCCCCAGCCAGGAAGATGTACTAAGCTCTCCCTGGTTCTTTTTTGCCTGCTACAGCCAGTAAATCCACCTGTCATTCTCCATTTCCATCCCCGGCTTAGGTTAAAAGGGAGGAAATCTAGCATTGCTCCCTGTTGGTTCTCTCCTTTTGGTCATTGGAAGTTGTCTACCTTACTTAGTTCCTCTCTTTACATGTCCCCTGTCAAGTCACCTCTTTTGGAATCACAATCTTTTAAAATCAACCCTGTCTTCCTCACCTTCTCTAAGTGGAAAGGTCCACAGGTGAAAAAGATGTCTGTGTTGTGCTCCCTCACCAATATGTCCCAATCTACAGGCCCTTTTCCTACTCTAGTTTTTCTGGGAGTTAATAAATACCTACCTCTTTGCCTCAAAAAAGTCAGAAGAGAAATTTTGCTATGGAATGAACAAGAAGCAACCTCAACAGCTGTTACTAAAGAGGAGATCTTTCTGGCCTCCTCTTTGCCTCTGGAGTACTTTGCTGATTAGCTCCTTCCCAACACAGTAACTGCTGACTACACAATAGGCCTACAGTTTCTCATTGTGCAACAAAACAAACCCATATACCAAATACTTGGTCTGAGGATAGCAGTTAAAAATGTTACCATGAAGTTAGAGATTGAGACAGTCCGTTTACACCAAAAAGAACATAGCCTTTGGAGTTGGGCAGACTTGGATTTGCATCCTGGCTCTGATAGCGACTAATATCTCTGTGCTAATGAACACTTCTAAGTTTCAAAAGGCTTATCTGGGAAATAGTGTTAATAGTATTCTCGTTATGGGGTAGCTGTAATAAAGAGGGTGAATAAAGTACCCATTATAATATCTTGACTGGATTATCTGATGACGATTTATTTCCTTTCTTTCCCTTGGGTTTCAGATGCTAAAACTCTTCTAAAAAGGTGATAAGGAGGAGAGGAAGCGGGTAAGTGCTAGGGAGTGATAATAGAAAAATTACATTGTTATATGGTGTGCATGTATGAATATATAACAACAAATCCATCATTATGTACAACTACAATGCACCAATACAAAATGTGGAAAGAAAAATTTCAAAAAAATTTTAAAAAGGAGATAAGCCAATTTTTTATGGTCAATGATAGTCATTTCCTACTCCTGTCTTTGTAAATCCCATCTTCCTACAGCTATCTCATTTCCGCCATTGCCATAAATGTTCTTCATCCCTCATCCTTGTGGAGGATTTCTTTATCTTACTATCACCTTCTGCCTGAGCTCCATTTAACTCTTCTCCCCTACATATCCCTATCCAAGATACTATGCCTTCTTGTGTCATTCCTAAAAACTAATTAATTCACTTCTGGCCTTCTCCCTAATTTTCTCAGAGCAAATCAGAAGGGAGCTGGAGAATAAGATGGATACTTCAGAAGGGCATGGGAACTATAGTCCGGATGTTCTCAGAGGGGAAAGGAGGTCTGGATCCAGGCGCCCCACACCCTCACCTCTTTTCCTCAAGCACAGAAAAAGGCACACTCAAATTATGTCTTAATCCATTCAAGCACACATCTCCTTTCCTATAGCTCTGTGAGGTCATCATTGAAGTAGAGCAGTATTGCAGGTATGTAGTGTGTACCATCCATATTGAGATAGTCAAATTCTTCCTCCTCATCCCGGATCCCATTCTCTTCCAGGGTATGATCCATGTTCAGGTTCTTCCCTTCATATTTCCATGTATAGCTGGCAGCATGTGCATTATAGGGAAGATAGCGGTGTAGGATTTCCCACATTGACTCCAGAGCCCCCACCTGGAGAACACGGAAGCACCCACCTCCAGAATTCTGAATGGAACATGTGAGCATGTGCGCCTGCACACGCATGCGTACACACACACACATGCACACACACACACACACACAGCAAAGGCCAAGTAGCCCAAGATATACAGAGCTAGGATCAGAGTGCCTCCTTTGGTAGATAGTAGCTTCAGGCACTCCACAGTCCCCAAAATAAAGTTGAAGTTTTAGCAAACAATGAAGAGTGCCAAAATCCTATCATCTTTATGGCAGCCACTTCTAACAAACAAATGGCCCAAAAGGGTCAAAGCCAGTGTCCCTTCACTTCATCTCTGGCATAGAATAGTCTTAAGAGTCCAATCACTCTCCAAAACAGCATGTAAGAGCTTCCAAGGACAATCATCACTAAGATGCTGCCCTGGCTTTATGAAGGAATCTCTTGTACCCTGTAACCCACACTCCTAGAATTCCCAACCCTGGAGACCTGGGTGGTCTGCTTTCTTCAGTCACAATTTAAAGGAGAGAAAATTCAGCTCTCATCATTATGGCAAACTGATGGCCTGAAGATCTGTCTGGAGATCTCCTGAAAGTGTCAGTTCCTTCTCTAACCTGTCCCCAGGCACCAGATCTCACCTCCAGTATGTGCTGCTGCGACGTGAGCGTGTTAATGATGCGAATATTCCTGGTCTTGGCAGACAGCTTCCCCACCTCGTACTGCGACCCTTTCCACCAGGGCTTCCCAAAATCATTGGCCCAGTCCGATCGGGGAAGCTGAGGTGGGACGTGCACGAAACGGCCCCGCGGAGTGCGGTACCTCAGGCAACCAGTCAGGGGATCTATGTGCTTGCGGATCTTTAAAGAAGGGAGTTTGGGGTGAGGTTGGGCGCCGATTCTAGCCGTCACTATTTCAGATTCCAGCTATTTCCCGCTTTCCCTCCCTATAGCAGCTCTCCAGTGCTTCCCCCATCCCACCCCAGGTTCCAACAGAACTCACGTCTCTGGTGTTTGGATCAAACCAGTGGCTGATGTCCTGGCCTGCAACTTCCAAGATGGGTTTCAGCAGCAGGTTCCCTGAGAAGGAGGAGCCATTGTCAATGCTGGCTACCCAAGAACCAGTCTCGCCTACCTCCACCACCACACAGTCCTGGTCCAACCTGTGGCCCTCACCCTTGTACTCCTGAGCCAACGGCGTTAGGTCATACACGTATCCCAGGTAAGACACCCAAAGGTCTTCGGGCTGGTTATGTCTGGCCACTTCCTCCGGCGTGAAATAACGACGCTGGAAGCCCTCAAACTCTGGCCCAGCCACTAGGCCCCGGCGCGGCATGGCTCTTGCTCTATCAGGCACTGGGTCCCTTAGCTGCTTCCTAGCTCCTCAGCACACACGCTCTACAACATTCTCCCTCCCATCCAGGAGCTAAGGTGAGCGCGTTTACCCGCTCACATGGAAACCATTGTCCTTTCCCGGCCACCATCTACTGAGATTAAACACTGTAGGGCGAGGAGGGGCTTGGGCTGTGCTAGCTCACGGGAAACGTAGTCTGAATCTGACATTGGGCATGTAAACATTGAATAGTTTGAGTTCCAGGAAAAAGCGAACACATTCCGTTTTAATTAAGAGGCGTAAGCTACACGGGATATTCAGGACGAACTATCTTAACGCAGAAAAACAAGGTGGGGGAAATAGGATGGAAGAATGTATTCTAGCTAAATTTCTGGGTTTCTGAAGGATGTGTAAGAAAATACAGGTAAATTTCTCGCGATATTTTAAGACATCTGGCGTAATAGGCCTCGGTGAGCCACTGCTCTGGGATAGGAGAAGCTCGCGAGATCTCTGCAGTTGCCGAGGAGACGAGGAAGAGGAGGAGGTGGTGGAGGAGGAGGTGGTGGAGGAAGAGGAGGAGAAGAAGGAGGAGAGGAGGAGTGGTGATCTCGCGAAAGGAAAGACGTCGGGAGCGCTCGCGAGATCTCAGAACACCAGACCTGAAAGGTTCTTAGGAAGTTTAAGGGCCCGGAGGGGGCCCCGGGGCAAATGGCTGGAGCTGGGCCGACCATGCTGCTACGAGAGGAGAATGGATGTTGCAGTCGGCGTCAAAGCAGTTCCAGCGCCGGGGTTAGCGCGGGCTCGGGTTCTGGGATTGAGGGACAGTCGGGCAGCAAGATGGGGGGACGAGGGGGAACTGCAGCTCCCGGCAGCCTCCGGGCTTCGTATGAGCACCCCGTGGGCTGCCGGGAGCTGTGGTTTCGCGGACGGGCGGGCAGCAAGGACTGCAAGGTCTGAATATGGGTTCCGCCCGGAGCAGGACTCGGATGGGGAGCGCGAGGACTCGCCGGCTGCGCGTGCCCGGCAGCAATTAGAGGCGCTGCTCAACAAGACTATGCGCATTCGCATGACAGATGGGCGGACACTGGTCGGCTGCTTCCTCTGTACCGACCGCGACTGCAATGTCATCCTGGGCTCGGCGCAGGAGTTCCTCAAGCCGTCGGGTCAGTGCCCGGGGCATGCACACCCGCCTGGAAAGTGGCGGAATTCACGCAAGGCATTTTCCCTTTAGGGCTTGACTGCACCCCTTGTTTTGTGGGGCGTTTTCGTGGCTCAGAAGGGGCGGGACCGACGTTGGCCTGCCTCCCTGATGCTTTGACCCTTCTTTCCAGATTCCTTCTCTGCCGGGGAACCCCGTGTGCTGGGCCTGGCCATGGTACCGGGACACCACATCGTTTCTATTGAGGTGCAAAGGGAGAGCCTTGCAGGGCCTCCGTATCTCTGACCACGACTAGGCATGTCTTTCAAACTTCATTAAATTTTATGACCGACGTGCCCTGTGTCTGTGTGTAGCGTGGATGCCAGGGCAGAGATAGCACACCCAACACCTAGAGGTGGGGGTTTATCTGAGGTCGAGAGCATTCTCAACTCTCCTCCCCCAACCTTATGTCGAGTGGTGCCAAAATTTCCCTTCAGTTCGAGGTTGGGGATGGGGAACAGGCAAGGGCTGTAGACTAACAAAACCTAGGGTGGACCCTTGCATCTTCCCTCCCACGCTGCTGCTCCAGAATTGCGGCGGGAAGGGGTGTCATCCTGCTCCGGAAGGCCCATTGTTTCCCGCCCCGGCCTGGCAACACTGAGTTCCTCCAAACTGGGGTCAGAGAACGGACTCGGTCCCCCAGGGGAACCGAGTGGGCGGGTGAAACAAGGCCCCCTCCGCTATTGATGCGGAGGTGACTTTGGGGTCAGAATTCTGGGGTCTAACCGGGAAGAAGGGACTAACGCAACAAGGAAACGCCAGGAGGCTAAAGGATGCTGAAGGATGCTTCCCGCCTGAGTATTTGTAATCTCCGGAACTCGTTTCCTGCTCCTGGGCACAGGGTAGGGGTGATGGTATTTGTGCCACTCCTTTGATCACAGCACACTCAGTTCATAAATTCTTTATTGATGTGTTTTTCTTCACCTCCAGCACTGCCCCTCAGCCCTGTAAAATTCTAGAGGAGCTGCAGCTGAAAAGGAGAACACAAGGTTCAGTTGTCCTGTTCACGTTAAGGGAGTGGGAAAGAGAGTGTATAGGGTCCAGCCCAGATGTTCACGATTCAAATGTGGGTAGTCGGAGGAAAGCAGTTTTTCTGGGGTGTGGGAGTTTTCACCAGCACTGGGGTCCACAGAAGCTGCTGTCCTCCAAAGGAATGCTAAGACCCTGCTCAGATAGGGATGGGGGCAGGGCAGAAGATCCAGGCTTCGAGTCTTTGGGCTCACAGGGAAAGAGGACAGCCCTAGTGTTGCTGTTGACTCGAGGCTCCTCAGACCCAAACCTTTCCCGGCGTGGGAACGGCTTGGGACCCTGGTGAGCCCCGGGTTTGCCGTGGCTGCGGGGCCCGCCGGCGCCTATAAAGGGCCCGGCTGTAGGGCACAAGACAGTCGGCCAGGCGGAGGCGTAGACAGAGGCGGCGGTAGCTGGCCAAGGCAAGCACGAGCAGCGGAACGAGGAGCAGGAATCCGGTGACCAGCAGGGCGGTGAAGCCCGGGTCCCGCAGGTGCGCGGTGCAAGGGGGTGCCTGGGAGCGGAGGAACTGTGAGGAGAAGAGGCGTCAGGCCCAGGCCGACCTGAGCCACATGATGCCCAGAGTGGGAACAGCCTAGCCCAGGCGGGGAGAGGTTGTGGCCCAAATACCCCACCGCCGGAATCACCACACAGGACCATGCCACGCGCGCGCGCGCACACACAACGCACGCACTGGGGCGCATGCTTACCTGGGAGTGGCAGAGAAAGCCGAAGCCTAGCATGGTGACAGCGGGTAGCAAGATGGTCCCCAGCACCAGCGCCAGCAGGATAAGATTGAAGGCAGCCACCATTAGGTTCTGAGCAGTTACCAGCACAGCACAGGCCCAGCAGTCCAGGGGATCGCGGGGCTCTGGGCTACTGCCGAGAACCGGTCGTTGGGCCCCGGGGACATCCGCCATGGCCTGGCTGGCTCCTGCCAGCCCGGCCGCGGCCCTTATAGCCCTCTTTCCTGCTCCTCCCCCGACCCATCCTCTCCCCAACCCCCACCCTTATCCTGGAATGCGGCTCTAGGATTAGGCACCCCCATCCCAAGGAGCGGTCCAGAGCTCTGGACATTCCACAGGCGCCTCCAGGAGGGGCTCGCCCTGGTCAGGGTCTGCACAGTACCTCCCCATCAATCACGTTCTTGTGGCCCTCCTCCCGGTACTCTCCCCTGCTATCACCAGCACGTTATCAAAACATGATTTTCTTTCTTCTTTTATTTTTAATATTAATATTCTCACACAAAAAAATCACCGAAAATAGGGATAGGTTTGGGAAGACCCCTCTGCCCCTGGGGCAGAGAGACAGTGCAGTGCGAGGGGGCGGGACTGTAAACCCCCCACCCCTCCGCAGCCCCGGCAGGGAAGGGAGGAAAAAAAGGAAGAAAACAAAAATAAAGCCCCAGAGCTCACCCTGGGGTGTCCCAGCCCCAGTGAGGCCCTGGGCCTGGGCTGTTTCACACTTAAAAAGGGGGGTGAAGGTGAAGGTCTGTTTTAAAAATTGGCCGGGGCTGGGAAGGACAGGGTTCCTTTTCCTCATAGTTCTTTCTTTAAAACTTTTAAATTTTTTATTTATTTATTTATTTATTTTTTACAAAATACCATTTCAGTTCCCACTTCTTCCCCTACAGTACAGGAGTCGCTCACCCTCTGGCGGGGTTGGGGGTCAGGTCGGGAGTGGGGGACTGGTCCGAGAAAGTGCAGGACGTAGGGGAGGGGAGCGGGTTTGAGCACCATGAGAGCCCGGCTGGAGCCGCAGACGCAGACTGACGGACGGGCGGGCGGAGACCGACGGCCGAGCCCGGAGGACACACATTGGGGTGCGGGGAGAGCCCAGGGGGTGGGGGAGGCAGTCCCCGGAGGGGCGGGTAGGATGACTTGGGGGATGCGGGAGGTCGGGTTTTCCCAAAAATGAATAAATAGAGGTGAGTGGGACTGTTATAAATTAAAAATCAAAAACAAACAAAAAATATAAATCATAACCAAGTGAATAAACAAACATGTACAGGGGTCACAGCTAGCATTGGAAGTAAAAAAAGGAGGTTCTGGGGGAGGGGTAAAGCCCATAGAAAGAATCTCATTAAAACCTCGGCTGCCTTAACGTTTATGTACATACACTAGCCGCGTGCTTCAGCGGGCGACTGGCAGGCGTGAGGGAACCCGTATGTGACCCCCGCCGCCGCCGGAGCCTGGTCCTTGTGTCTGTTGCTAGAAAGGCCAAAGTCGGTGAGGGGAGGCGCTGGTGGACAAGGGGCTGCCAGCCCCCTCCCCTGTCTCCCATTTTTTTTTCCTTTTTTCCACATATTTGTTTAAAAAAATTTTTTTTCTTAATAAATTAAGTGAGGGGAGCTGCCATTAGGGTGGAAGGGCTGGGCCCAACCCCCTTCCCGGCCAGAGGCGGGACCTAGGTCCAGCCCAGGCATGTGCTGGTGGCCCCGCGGCGCCCTGCGGGGCGGGCAGGTAAGCGAGCGGGGCATCCTGCTTCATCGCGACGAGTTGGTGGGGGCCTGCAGAAAGAAAAGCGGGAAGGAGCTCAGCTGCCTGCGCTGTCTCAGCCCCCAGGTGCTCCCTCTGCGTTTCCTCCTGAGCCCCTCATCCTCGCCTCTGGCACGGCACTCACCAGCGTGAAGGCGTCGTAGGCCTGAGCTAGCTCCTCAGTACGGTACTGCTCTAGCACCACTACGCCCTGCAAGCCCGCGCTGCGGCGGCGTGCACAACCCTCGCAGTGCACCAGGTACGTGTTGCGGCTGCCGTTCTCACTTGTCACGAACAAGATGTTGAATACCTCCACCTGGTCAGGAGGAACTGACAGTCACCAAGAGGGCTGGCCACGGTGGGCACCTCCGGGGCAAGGGAGAGGGAGAATGGCTTCACTCACATCGCACTCGTTGCAGTAGTAGGCGGGCTCGTCCTTGACTCGACCCTGGTAAGCTATCTTCTTCCCTGCCCGCACCAGGCTCTCCCGTTGCACCTGGCAGTGCTTCATGGATTGCAGGAGGCAAAACCTGGGGGAAGAGCCGGGAGATGTTGAGACAAGGCTGGAGAAGGGGCACGACCTCAGACAGCTCCATAGACTTCCCCTGGGGAGCCTTCCCTCACTCATGTCTGCCTCATGTCCTGAGCATCAGTCACTTTATATTTTAACGGCTGGGAAGGTTGTCATGGTGGTAGAATGTTTGCCCAACCTAACCCTGCTCCAGGACCTCAATCCCCAGCAAAAAAAAAAAAACAGGAAGAAATTTCAAATAGTTTTGCCCGTTTTGTCTACTTGGAAAATAAAAGTCCTGACAGTGGGAACTTTGCCAGTTTCCCCAACACAGTAACACTGTAGGCACATGGTAGGCATGGACGCAGAAACAGGTAAAGAACAGGGTAAGGTCAGACACCAAGCACAAGGGCAGGGACTAGATCAGGTGGAGGTGGGCTGATGGGGTAAGAGCTCAGCCCCATAGACTTCACCCAAACAGGGCCCTCACTTGATCATCTTGAACAAGTCGGGGTCGCTGATTTTGACTGTGCGGGCCACATTCCAGGACACATGAATCATGGGCACAATGGATTTGACGTTCTTCACCTCGTTCCACTCATATCGTTCCAGGGCCAGCTGGTACTGATAAGCTGCAGGCCAGAGGGAGTCACCACAATATTCTCAAACACACCCAGTCACTTAGGCCCCTTCCCTGGCAGCAGGCCGCCCTCCAAGCCCACTCCTCCCCAACAGAGCTCACACCCCATGGGCCCCACCCTCTCACCGGTGAGGGGCCCCACATTCCAGGCAATGTTGTTGCACCAGCCGGTGGCCTGCACCCAGTGCACTGTCCCCGCATTAATCCACACGAGGTCTCCAGGGCGCTGCACAAAGCGGTACACAGGGATATTGGAAGCATAGAGGTCATCAAGAATTGGCCACCAGGAACCCGTCAAGTAGTCCACGCCGTGCCTACAATGTGGGCAGACAAAGGGTCAGGTGGGAACTTTGGGGACCCAGGAACCAGAAGCACTGGGGTGACGAGAGGGTAGTGCGCACCGGTCACAGAAGGCGCTGATGGTCTCCCAGTAGTGCTCATGCACTGCGAACCATTCACAGTCACCTGGGCCAATGTTAATGTTGACGGAGCAGAAATTGTTGTTCTCTTGGTGGCCTGCAGAGGGAGACAGAGAACAGCATAACTGGCCTGACAGGAGCAAATGCTCCGCGCAACCCCGCACCTTTGCCTTTATTGGCTGATGGCTGAGGGCCGCCGCTAGTCCCTCCTCCTGCGTACTTCCCACTGGTGTTTATCACAGCTAGAAGCGCACCTGGAGTTCGGCTGCCGGGGACTTTCATGTACAGCTGCACGGTATTCATGCCCAGGATGGTGTGGCCCACGTGGCTGAGCATGTTGCCTGTGGATGTTACGCGCATGAAGGCGGGCAGCTTCAGCAGCTCCTGCAGCTGGGGCTTCCACCTGTGGGGCGAGGGGGCAACCCAAATGAGAGGGTACCCTCCACATTGCCTGCCCAGCAGGGCTCCTGCCCCAGCTTTGCTGCCTCAATCCCACTGACCGCTTGGCATCAGACAGGTCGATGTTGGTGCCAAATTTGATGATGTGATGGTTCTTCGGGTCCGGTGCACTGCTGCTGGAACAAGAGCATAGGTTGGTGGAGAGCTTAGGGAACAGGAGCCATGCAGGGAAGAGACACAACTATACCTTACCTAGGAGGAGTTCCTGTGGTGCTGTCTGGCTCTTCCGACTCCTCATCCTCACTCTCCTTTTCCTCCTGCTCAGCCAGAAAGGCAGGGATTCCTGGATCAGTGACCTTTCTGGAGCCCTCCCACTGCAGCCTCTGATCCCAGCACACCTCCTACTACCCACGTTCCCCCCTTACCTGTAACGATTCCTGGAAGGACGAGGCCTGGTACTGTGCATACTTGGCAATGGTGGTATGGGAACGAGAGCTCTCACAGGGCCAGATCTGTCGTGTGCCAGTCAGGTCCCAGTTCTCATCTGAGGGCTGCTGCACCTGTGTGCGCACCTCCACAGTGTGCTCGCCACTTGCCTCCACCAGCGTCTTGGTGGAGAAGAGGCCCAGGTCTGCAAGGGAGGGCGGAGCAGGGAGTCTAGGCAAAGGACAGAGACTGAAGACCCAACCCACCCTTTCTCTTCCTACTGCCTAAGTCTCTGACAGGGTGGACATAGGTTTGGCAGAATTCAGCCCAAAGGAATGGGCAAGAACCCAAGCCCCAGAGGAGGCTGAGAGAGCTAGCCTCTCTCTGGATCCTCACCAGCCCCAATCCTCCCACAGCTGCTCCAGATCCTAGCCCCTCAACCAGAGTCTTCAGCTCGGATGTGATGACATGTGCACAGTACTTGGCACATAGTAGGCACTCAGTGAATGGCAGCTTAAATTATCATTGTGTCCAATTAAACATTTAGTCAAATGAAAGCCTAGAATGTGCTTCAAATAACTCAGTGGGGGTAAGGGTATTGGTATCAAGGACTGATAGTAAAATACACATAAACGTGTATTTCCATGTTTCACATTTTTCACAATAAAAGGTTGAAAAACAAAATCCCAAACCATAGGTTTTCGGAGTTGTCTACAATCTGGTTTTTGTTTTGTTGTGTTTGGGTGCTGGGCAAGTGCGCTTATCACTGAGCTACATCCCCAGCTCTCATTCTCAATCATGAAGAAAATCGTAAGTGACTCTAAATAAACCCTGAGATACATCCCCATCCCAGTTGGTCACTGCTGGAGACAGGTAAGACAGATGGGAGAAAAGCCTAAAGTTAGCTGACAAATCATTCAGCACTCCTCAAGCACAGTCTCCATGTGATTGAGTAAGCAAACTCTATGGTCATTGTCTTGGCTCTCCAAGTTATGGGCATTTTCAGAAGGTTTCACATATCCCAGATCCTTGTAGTCCTCCCCATACTTTCTGCACACCCCCCATACTCACTGAGACGCAGGGAGCCTGCCAACCCCCGGATCACTGTGATGGGATTTCGAGGGTCTGTACAAAACTGCAGCAGCACTGGTGAGAAGGCATCCCGTTTGCTCTCCAGCTGAGAGATGACCAGGAGCAGCTGGAGTCAGAGCCCTATCCCCAGGCTCTGAGCTCCCCAACCACCCCAACACTGTCCAAGAGGACAGATGGCTCACATACATAGATGCTGGGTGTAGGAGGGTTAAGTTTTTCACGGGGAAGCTTCTCCTCAGTGTTGATCTTCGGTTTCACAGACTGGGCAGGGGAAAGGTAGGACTCTCGAAACTTCCCTTTCACCTTAGCATTCCTATGGGAAGAAGACAGAAACATCAGGGTGGTATCCCCTGACCATGTTTGCAACCTTGGGGTTAAGAGCACCCAACTCACTTGCTGGCACGCACGACATCAGCAGCACAGTGGCTAATGGTGAGGTCTGCCATGCGCAGTCGCCGCTCTTCTACCTCAGAGGCTATGAAGGTCTCCTTATCACCACTTTCCACCTTGATGAGCCGGATCTTCAGCTCCTTGGGGGGCCCCTCACTAAGTGAACGAAGCTTTAGCATGTCAGCACGACTCACACCTGGGGGCCCTGGAGCTTCCTCTCGAACCTTCTTTCCAGGGATAGGGGCTGATGGGGGTGTGGGCTGGGCAGAAGGAGCAGGAATTGGCGGAGGGGCAGGAGCTGTGGGTGGCTTGGCCTTGGATGCCCCACCAAGATCAGGCCGGGCCTTCTCCCGACCCTGGATCTCCTCACTCTGCAGGTCCAGATTCCCTAGCACCCGGCGGCTCTTTTCTTTGGGGGTCTTAGTCTTGGCCTTGGCCCTGCCCTCGCGGGGCCGCCGACCCACACTGTCCTTACAGGCCCTCCGGTGCCTACGATGCTCCTTCTGGTGCTCCTTCTGGTGTTCCTTTTGCCGCCGCTTGCCACTGCCTGGTCCTGTTGTTACCACAGCCACCACCCCACCACTTTCCTCCTTGGTCTGTGCAGAAGGCATCAGTCGCTCAGTTCCACTGTCCACTGGGTCTGCTGTGTCCACTGGGTTGATGGCACTCCGGCCCACCCGCTCCACAAGGGTCTCACAAGCCCGACTGATCTCTTCTAGCACCTCAGACTCAGAGCGAGCAGGGGGCAGTGGCAGGGGTGGGGGCAGCTGGGCAGGGGTCACCGGGACTGGAGCTGGCTCTTCACCAGCCCTACGTTCCCGGGCCCAGGGCCCGCCTGAGGTAGAGAACTGAGATGACGAGGAAGCAGAGGGCTGTGGGGAGCCCTGGGTGCTAGGGACCACTGAGGTGGGTGGCGGGGCGGTAGCACCTGATGGGGGACCAGGGGAATACTGAGTGGTAGGCAAGGGCCCAGGTCGGGTGGAAACAGCTGTCCCAGTCCCCCGATAACAGTACTTTTGTCCCTCCAGCACAGAAGCCAAGGATTTGAGCAAGCTGGCTGGGTTGGCTGGTGGGGGTGGTGGGGGCTGTGGCGGTTGTGGCTGGGGAGGTGGAGGGAACTTGGCTAGAGGCGGTGGTGGTGGCAGGGCTGGTGGTGGCTTCTTCTCCTCTTCCTGGGTGGTGGTGGTGGTGGTGGTGGTGGTGGTGGTGGTAGTGGTGGTGGCAGCAGCTGTGGCACCAGTGGTGGTTGGGACTGTGTCACTGGGGAATGGAGGCTGCAGAGATGCAAAGGGTTCCTTCAGCGGGGGTGGGAGGACCACGCCTGCCTCCTGCTGCTGCTGCTCCTCCTCCTTTCTAATTGATTCATCCAGCATCTTCATGATGTTAGCCAGCCCATCTGGTAGAATCTTGAACTCAGCTGGCTCCTCAAACTGGTCCTCCAGTGGGGTTGGGGGAAAATCAAAGAGTCGTGGGCCTCTTGCAGGCAGCTCCCCAACCCCAGGCGGCACAGGCTGGGGGGCTTTACTCAGGGGGCCTGGGGGTGGCCCTGGCCCCACCTCGGGGGTCTTTGGGAAGGAGACCCTGGGCCGGGGGCTCTCCGAACGCCTGAAGCTTCCTGAGGTATTTTGGTGGCAGGAGGAGGGAGGGGCTGGAGGCAGGGCAAGAGTCAGGGGTGCAATAGATGGGTCCTGGGGGCTCAGTGTTGGGCTGGGTGGCTGGGGAAGGGAATCCATATTTCTGGCCAGATAAGGTGGGGGGAAGGGCACAGGCCCAGCAGGGCTGCTGCTGTGGCTGCCATTGTTGTTGCTGCTGCTGCTGCTGCTGCTGCTGCTGCTGGTGGTTGAGGGAGTGGGAGGGGTGTGTGAATCCTGAGTGCCCACAGAAAAGCGGGGGGCTGGAGGCCCCAAGAAGCCCTCCCGGTGGGGAAGGTGGGGAGGGCGAGGGGGGCCCTCAGCCCCAAAGAAGAGCTCTTCTAAGATCTCTCCATCCTCTCGGGCTGCCCGGCAAGCCTGGCCTTTCAGCCAGGCAGGAGGTGGCGGGGGGCGTAAGAGGCGGGGACAGGAGGGTGGAGGGGAAGAGGGGGGCCCAGGTGGCAGGGACAAGTGGGGAGTGGCAGCAGGAGCCACCAAGAACGGTTTTCGACTGTTGTGTGCCGAGGACCCTAGGCGACCCTGGTGAGAGGAGACCTCCAGCGCAGGAGTTTGGTAATGGTCAGCGCCAGGCTGCAATACAGGATGGAGTGGTCAGAGCTCTCTGCTCAGGCCCCCTCATAAAAGCTCCATCCCATCCTTCACCAGACATGATATCACTCACAATGCCTGGGCTCGGCTCCACAGCCCGGAGACCGGTGTTGCTGCTGCTGCTACTGCTGCTGGTGGTAGTACTGGGGAGGCCAGGGGGCCGGGAAGGGGCGTAAGGCACGCAGGCGGTAGTTGCTGCTGGTGAAACGCTGGAGTCCATCCGCGACCTCTGAACTCTGCTCTCTCTAAGGTCACTTCCGGGGGGACGAGTAGCAGGCAGGCAGCCATGGCTCTCTGCTCCTGGGGGGCGGGGACTGGGGCCTGGGGGTGTGGCCAGGACAAGCCGGTGGCTGTGGGGGTGCGCGGTGTATGCTGGAGCTGGGTATGGATATGGGTGAGGCAGCGAGTGCCGCTGCTCCTATGAGAGATAAAGGAGGACACAGGGTAAGAATAGAAAGAATAAAACTTACAGGTAAAGAATAAAGAATAGAACTTACAGGTAAAAGGCCACAAGTAAGAAACTTGGACTCACCTGGCGCTCTGGGGGTGCTGAAGCCTTGCGCTCGGGGCCCCAGGCATCTCCATGCAGGGTACTCCATAGCCCTGGCTTGGTCAACTGAAATGGGGGGCTTGTAGGCAGGCCAGGCAGGGGTGGTGGTGGTGGTGGTGGTGGTGGTGGTGGTGGTGGTGGTGGTAATGGTGGTGGAGGCAGTGGCAGCCCTGGGGGAAGGCCAGTCTAGAAGAGAAGAGTGTGTGAGAATCCTACTCCTGGCCAGACCTGTGTACTCTCTGCCTACTGGCCTACCTACAACCATACCTGTTCAGAACTGCAGCCTCTCCTGCGCTTGCCTCCAGGGCTGAGGCTCTCCTCCCCTGAGGGGCCTGAAAGTGCTGCAGGAGGAATAGGTTGCACTACTGGGGGTTCAGCAGCTCGCTTCACCGGGGGACCCCCTCGCTTAGCTCCATAGTTCCGCTTGTGCTGAGGACAAAATGAAGAGAGAGAATGGCATCGGTGCAGGCCTAGCCCAGCCCTCTTCCATAGCCCACTTCGCCCCATCCTTACCTCAAGGTGCAGCAAGTTCCACACTTGCTCCAGAGGAGGGAGGATCTTTGCTCTGTGCTGGCAGGGGCCAGCATGAAAGTTCCAGAGCTGAGCCTGAAGGATCAAAGAGCAGAAGAGGCCATAAGGTGGGGGCACTGAGGCAAAAGACACATTCTTAGCCAGCTAGGTCCTGCCTCATCCCACCTGCTGTAGTCGACCAATGCGGGGGCCCAGCTCAGAGAAGCTTCCTCCATATCGAAGGGCGCTATGGTAGCAGCGTATAGCCTCCTCACTGTCATGTTCTGACTCGTATAACTGCCCAAGCTGTTCCCACAGCCCTGGCTGGGCCGGCTCCCGGAGCAATGCCTGCACACATCCATGCAAGGATTCCAGCTTTCCATGGAGGGGTCTTGGGGTGGGTGTCCTAAAGAATAGAAGGGATTCAGAAAGGTTAGGCTTCAAGAAAATATTTCAAGGCCCCAATCTTACTTCCCACTCCAGAACTTTTGAATCCCCCACTTACCCTGGAGCATAATATGGTTTGTTGGGATGTCCAGAGCTACTGCCATGTGAAACGGGTAGGGGAGCAGGGAGTGGGGGTTGCCCGATGCTGGCGGAGCATCTGGAAAGAGAAGGGGTATGTTATGTACCACAAGAAGGAACAGTCTCGTCCTCTAGGAAGGAGGGGACAGAGAATAAGAGCACCTGAAAGTAGTACTGAGGTCCACGAAATAGTAGAAACCCATACAGAATGGTACAGAGATTGAGGGGTAGAGAAGACAGGAAAAAGAGTGCAGAAAGACTTATGGTTCAAGTACTCACCTGCCTCCAGGCAGCCATGCGCCTCGAGGAGGGGGATGGGGCGGGCAGGAGCTCCAGGCCCCAGCACAGCTCAGACCCCCAAGGGCAAAGGCTTCCCGTGCAGCGCGGGCCCCTGGAGGGTCCACTGCCCGATGCATCCAGCCTAAGTAGGGGATGAGACTGTGTTCTTACTGGAGGCAAAAGCAGAGCTGCCAGTGTACACCCAGCCAACCCAGCCCCAGTTTTTCCCTTACCAAGTCAGCAGTGGCCCCAGGAGCCCTGGAGATCGGGCACAGCCCCTTGCCCCAGCTCTCTGGGAAGCTAGGAGGATGGTCCAGCTCCAGCCGCTCTGATAAGAGTGCCCACTGTCCCCAGATGACAGCCCCTAGCCTTTCACATCCAATTCTACAGACAGGAGTAAAAAGACTGCAGTGAGCTGGCCAGCACACAGGGCTCAGGGGCTGGGATGGGATGGATGCCTGTAGCACCTACAGGTCTGCCTTTTGTGCAGGGCGTCTGAGGGGAGACCCACCAGGGCCTAAGCAGCCTCTGCAGGCCTAGAAAGTGACTGTAAGTTTGAACTAGCAGGGAGCCCACGGTGGGTGCAAACCTGTGGCTGCGCTGCCTGCTAGGTTTCAACTCTAGGGCCAAGCCTGTTGACCCACAGACCCGAAACACAACGTTGCTGCTGCTTACCCAGCCTCGGTAGGAGCGTCCTCTTACGCGTCGGCGAGCTTCAGAGATCTGGCCAATCACAGGACTTCCTCTCTCCCCAGAAAGCCAATCATCACCCGTGTCTCCGCCTCAGTAACAGCCTGGCTGGAACCAATGGGAGCAAAGTTATCCCGGCAGGCAGCCGCCTGGGGAGGAGGGGCAGCGGAGCCGGTCAGACGAGATCGGCCTGGGGTGACCCCGATGTGACCCTGCAGCTCCCACCAAGGGTCCCATCTCGGATGTGATACACAGGCTAGCAGGGCAATAGCTACAAGCATGGGTGAGGATGGTGAGTCGCACGCTTGAGCAGGCCTGGGGGATGGCGTTACCGGCAAGTCTCACGCATCCACAGAACTGTTGGTGGTCCTGGCCACCGAAGGGCCGATGGGGGACAGATGGAACCAGAACGCAGACAAAGACATCGCTTCCCTTCCTCACTTTGCCTCGTCTAGTGACTGACCTCTCCACCCCGAGCCCCGGTTTGAACTGCTTAGGGCTAGCCAGCCGCGCCAACTAAGACACCCAAACCCATCTGTGCCGCTAAGAGCGCTTCATTCCCAACGCCTGACACCATCCCAAACCAGTCAACCTCATACCAATTCCTTCGGCTCCTCCACTTCCCCTGGCTCTCTGGATCTTCAATACCAACTGACCCCCCCAAGCCAGACACCCCCACACACACCGCTTTAACACCAACTTCTGAGAAGTTGCGCACCGTGGTCCCGAGTGGCCCCTCTCTCGTGGCTCCCGTATCCTCTATGCCCTTTACCCGCTGGGGCCACGCGGTTCCCCACGGCCCACGTGGCCCCCCCCCCGAGGGAGGGGGGATTTCGGGGGTTGCCCGTGACGTGGCTACTTGCGCAGCGGAAGCGGTATGTGTAAGAGTACTGGGGGGTGTCCTTTGGGAGGGATGAGGGCGGGGCCCGACAAGCAGTGACATCACCCTTGTCCCACTCTCACCGCCTACTCCCTTAAAGAACCCATAACCCGTTTCACTTCCTCCCTCACGCCCCCACCCCATGGGTGCTGGCGTGACCCACAGTGGACACAGCACTCCCCTCTCCTGGGCACCTTCCCTTTAGCCCAAGCTCTTCCTTCTCGCTCTCTGAAACCAAGAGCCATGTTCCCGCGCCTACCCCGCTTCTCCCAGGTAGGAAGCAGGCAGCGATCCCAGGATCGGTCCATTCAGAGTCTAGAGTACAAAGAGCGGCGAGAGCTGAGAGTCGAGTACAAAGCAGCAGGGGCGGGGCCAGCGCTCCAGCTGGAGCCAGAGCTGGGCAGGAAGCTGGGGGAGAGAGTAGCGAGGGGCTGGGGGCGGCTGGAAAGTTCGCCTTCGCGCTATAGTCTGCGCTGTGGGGAAATTTCCACGAAGCCCACAAGGGCAGAAGGGTTTCTGGTGAAAACAGCCCTCCCTCCCGCACGGCCAAGGTCGACTGTTTGTAGGGAAGCGCTCGGTTAGGGTGCGCCACACTACGGCCAACCCTGGTGGGTGCCTGCGCCCCAACGACCCTCGGAGTTTGTCAGAATTCTCCACTCCAGAGGCAACAGCCTTTCTATCAGTCACCAAGCCCTGGAACAAGTAAACACTTAACCGTGGTTGAGCAGAGCCCAAGCTGGCTGCTCCCACCCAAGACCTGCAGGGACCCGTGGACCAGATGTGGGCAAATGGGGACCCGGGACACAAGATACCAGAAGCAGGTCCCTGCTAGGGAAGTGATGCCCAGGGCGCTACCAGTTACCAGGAAATGAAGCTTCCCCTTCTGCGATGATGACACTTCCCCTTTGCCACTTCCCCTTTCCCACGGGGAACTGACTCAGCTTTCCCTAAACTAGCGAGTTCCTTCCCTCCAGCCCCCGATCTTTAACCTTTATTCACAAACCCTCACGCCAGCACCTGGGAATATACAGCCCTCACTTGAGGACAAAACTTCCTATATACTAGTCACACTCACTTTTGCCAGCCACCGCGAATCCTAGTTCCCACCCGGGACCCAGAAGTCTTACTCCCCCCCCCCCCACAAAACCCTCCCTCAGGGTCTGATTCAGGCTTGGGGTGGCTGAGCGTGAGTCACCCAGAAAACCTTCTTCCCCTGTTCCCACTGACTCAGCCCCCGCCTCCCTCAACTCACACAGACACACAGTCAGAGGCAGACACAACTCCTCAGCCCACACACGGCTCACCACCGGGTCCGGCGGAATTTCCCCTCTAGTCTCCCTCATGACAGCCCCTCCCCGAGCCCGGCAGCCCCGCCGCCGCATTCACACCTGTTCCCCAGCGGTCGGCTGGGTACACTCTCACCTCCACTTTCGCTTTGGAGTAGAATAGCCCTCCCCGACTCCCAGTGTCCATACTAACCAAGGGAGAGGACAACCACGGACAGGCATAAAGACAAGACACCCACAGACTCCTCGAAGACAGACAAGAGGTAGGCGCGCGTGACCAGAGCCAGGCTGGGAAGGCGACACTTCTGAGGCAGACATTCCAGCCTCTCCCAACCCGACCCACAATGCCCAGAGCCAGCGGCTCTGAAGGGGTTAATTCCACTCCTGCCGAGGCCACGCCTTCTCCATCCGGGCACTCCCGGCAAAGCCCAGCTCCGCCCCTTCCATCCGGGCTCTGGACTATGGGGACTTTAACCGACCCCCCTCCTAGTAGAGCCCCTAGAGAGAACCACTCCATCAATCACACCCACTTAACTCTCTCTGGGCTTAAGGCGGAGGAGCCCTTCCGCGGGGTGCCTGCCCGAGCCACACGGGACGCGTGGTCAGAGGCCTGCCATGCCCATGCAGACTCACAGTACTGCTAACAACTAGACCCAGCATATGGGATTTTACCGAGCAGATAGCAGACTACACGAGCCCGAATGGGGTTGGTCCAGGACCCCGCTGCATCCCGCTCCCTGTCTATTCTCATTCTACCTGGTGGAGGCGAGGAGTTACTGACTCGCTTCCTACCTGGGAACGGGGAAGCGTTGGGGAGGGCCGCCGGTGGAGGCTAAACTGTGACTCAGCCACCCGGGCAGACCGCCCGCCCGGGATTCCCTTCCCCAGCCTTCGCCTGCGGCCAGCCCCTCCCCGCCTCCCTTCAAGGAGTGACACTGCTGGCCCCGGCCCGCTATGTGTCACTGCGGGCCTTGTGTCTGCTTCTGACTGGGCGCTGTGTTCACCAGTCTGTCTGACAAGGTCGGCTGTGAGTCCCGGTGTCTGTCTCTGCGTGCACCTGCATATCTGCTCATCTTGTCTCCTCAGTGCCTGTGTCTGACGCGTTCCTGTCATTATCCCTGTCTACATGACTCCGCAGGGCTGTCTCTGTCTGTGTGTCTGCCTGGCTCCTGTCTCGGTCTTTTGTCTGGGTCTGCCTCTGCATCACTCGGGTGATCACGTGTGTCTCTGCACATGCCCTTCTGTGCTTGCTTTCATGTTCCTGAACAGAGTCAGGGAAACACTGGAGTAGGCCTACCCCACTGACTCCTTGCCTCACTCCCCTGAATCCTGACGTCTTGCAGAATCAGCAATCTTTCTGTGTGAATCAATTACCTGGGGGTCTGTCTGCCTTCAATCAAGTTCTGTCCCATTTCTTAACATCCTTGCTTATCCTCACAGCTCCCTGAAGCTCCCATTATGACAATAATTGCTGACATTTATTGACTACTTACTAGATGCCAGGCACTGTTAAGCATTTTACATACTTTTTTAAAAAAACTCTTCCCCAAAACCTATTATTGGAAGCACTTTGATTATCCCAATTTGCACATGAGGAAACTGAGGCTCAGAGAGGTTAGGTAACTCAACCAAGGTCATTTTGCAAGTGACTAGAACAGCTGAGCTGCTTTCCAGAGCAACATTCTTGCCACTCTTCTATGCTGCCTCTGTCCTATTCTCTCTTGGTCTTGCCATATCCTGGACCAGCCTCCCTCTCAGCTTTACCCTCTGTTATCATCCCAAATGTCTTATGTGCTCCAGAGAAGGTGTGGGTAGGAGGATGTACAGCAGATCTCAAAAGCCGTAGGTTTCTTGGCAATGAAGCTCATTCAGTTAACACATTCATTCAACACAAATCCACAGAGGCACCCCAATGTGCAAACCGTCATACAAACAGTGAGAGACACATAGAAGAAAACAGTCCCACTCAAGAAACTCAGTGAGTAATGGGAAAGAGCAATACACACACACGGAACTTAAGTCCCTGGTTTACGTTCTCTCTCCTATAAAGGAAAAGGGAATGTAGCAGAGCCTCAGACAGAAGTGGCAGAAGGAAGGACGGAAACAAGATAAGGATTAGGACTTTGGGTGTGGGGAGCAAATACTATAGTGCAATAGGAAGAAGATGGGACAGAAAGGGATCTGGGAGGAAAGATGAGATGCTAAGATTGCCATGGCAATAGTGTTGTGGCAATGATCTTCAATATCTCTCTGACTCAATTTCTAACACCCTTCATAAGCCAAGTTATCAACAACTCTTACAGAAGCAAAGCCCTCTCCCTCCCAAGAAGACTTCATCCAAGGTATCTCACATCTACTTTCAGCAAATCCTAGCTTAATTCAATCACCAACTGAGTTGCTGAGTTGGCATGGGGTAGATTTTTTTGGTGGTAGTAGAGAGGTTGGTGAAGTCAGGCTTGAACCATTCATAGGAGACAGAGGGGAGCTTCATAAACCAGGAGGGCTAAACCACTCAAGCACCACAAGGTGGGGGAAAGCTCAGAGTTGGACTGGACCATTCTGAGGAGTTGGCATGATCCAGATCATTTTCAAACATGGGGTGCAGAGTTGGACTTGGGGGTCACTCAAGGGAATGGACTTACCAGATGGAGTTCGGTGTGCCCTGTCTCATTAGAACAGTGCCCCAGCAGTGGGGTGCAGCAGACCACAGTGGAGTGGGTAGTGTTATGGGGCTGGCATGGTGCCTGGGGGGAACCTAAAAGAAAAAAAGTCAGTTAGAAGTGGGGTCTCCCAGACTGGAAGATTTCCTGTGTTCCCTGGCTCCCTCACTATGGAAAAACCTGGCTCTAGTGGTCAGATGTGATGGGAGAATTGGTTTCCATGGCAACCAGAAAAAGCCATTCCCAAAGTGATCCTCCAACCTTCCCCTAGAGGAGGCATCCTAGACCAGATGGTAAGGGGGCATGCTATGGAATGTAAGTCTATAATGGTCACCAACTGACTGACCCTCCTGCTGACTATAGCCTCAGAGTAGTTTCCTCTGCTCCTGGGCCATACCAAGGCCAGACTCAGTTCTAGCCCCAAGGCATGCAGACCTTCTTCCTTCAGGCCAGCCTCCTCCAAGAAGTTACACTCTCCACCTTATCAAGACACCAGTCAACCCTACCCTCTGGACTCTGCCCCCTCCCCTTCCCCTAGGCGGGTGCAGGCAGGTCTTGGCGAGCAGCACAGGTGGCCAGACAAGATGAACGGGACCAACAGGGAGGAGCCTTCCTTCACTGTAAGAACTATGACTCGGCCTGAGCCTGGAAGTGGCCTCTGCTGCAAGACCCCTCCATCCTACCCCCAAGGACATATCCTGTTTCCCCATCACCTCCTTCCTCTGTGTGGCCCAAGAGGGTGACAGAGGCCCATCCCTTCCCTTCCAACCTTCAGAAAAAAAGAAGTAGGTCTTTTAACTTAAGTCTAGGGCCAAGAATCAGGTGTCCATCAGGGGTCAGAACTCAGTCAACCCTCAACTCAGACTTACTCCTCAGGGGCTTATGTGTTCTGCTCCCCTAGCCATAGTTTTCAGCCCCTATAGACCCAGACATTTGGTTGGACTCCCAGTCTAGTCTCTCCATTCCCTGGCCTTCCGGCCCCCATCCTTCCCCCTGCCCCAGGGACTCAGGCCTCTGGCCCCCAGCCTCCATGATGCAATGTGCTGCAAGTCTGCATAGCTGCTGATGACACTGCCTCCAGGGAGGTGTTATTTCTGAGCTAAGCAAGGACCCTCACTCAGCCAAGGCAGTGGTCAGCTGCAGGCTGGGAAAATAAGGCAAGCAAGGTCCTTCTGTCGGAAAAAGGAGCTTGAGGCTGGAATCCTCCAGAACAGGGAGACTCAGAATGCAAGACTAGAGAGTGTATGTGTATAGTTGACAGCCTTTGTACATGTGGTTGTGTTGTAGGGAGGGGGCACAGAGGTCTAGCCTAGAAAGTGGAGTGAGCAGGGTCTCCGGTCAGACCAAGATGAGGAGTGAGGGGCAGCTAAGGTAATCAGGGGTGTGTAGGGGGCATCTGGACACCAGAGTGGGGGAGGGGCCAAAGCCATTTAAAGGGCCAACCCCAGAGCTCTAATCCCTCACCAGCCCTGGCCCCAAACAGGAGGCTGTAATTCATCTGTCCAACAGCTGGGGTTGGGGGGGGGGCATGTGCACCGGGAAGGGGGGCCTGGGGGAGGGGCTGGGGCTTTCTTGTGCACAGAACCAAACAACAAAAGGGGAGCTGGAGGGCCAGCTCCAAAGTGCCCAGGCCAGGCTGCTGACCTGTAGACCTGCTGGTGGCCCCCACCTGATGGCCATCAGACTCCATAGTTTGGACTCAAGGATTCTTGGCCAAGGAACAGATGGATCAAAAATGGGGTCCTGACTGAGCACCCCACAGGCAGGCTGTCACCCTTCCTTGTACCTTCCCAGCATAGCATCATCCCAGACCTGGCAGGCCCTGCAACAGACAGCCTCAAATGCCCTGTTCACCAGCCAAGCCTCCCCAGACAGGCCCTGCCGGCTCCCCCTCCTGCCGGCACAGGGTGGCAGCGGCCACACCAAGGCTGTCCCTTTAAATCATTACCACCCTAATTGTGTGGACAAACCAAGGGCCCTGCCCCCCAGACAGGCGCCTAGCTACCCCCCCACACGAGTCCCCAGAAATGTGAGGGCCATTTAAAGGGACAACACAGAGGCAGCTTGGTCTCTAGGCTCCTCTTCCCCACCCCACACACACTCACCTCCTCTTTTCCCAGCAGCACACAGCCCCTGCCCCTCCATAGGGCCCCCCAAATTCCGGTTCTCTCCCCACCCCTAGAGACACTTAGATAGAGAAAAGGGGCCAATGGGGGGGCAGAGAACTGGGGGAAGAAAAGGATAAGGACCCCCTCCTCCCCCAGGGCCCCAGGGGACAGGTCTGAAGGGAAGAGCCCAGAGAAACAGCCAGATAGAGCCCGGAAAGGTGCCTCGGGCAGACCTGGGGAGCACAAGCTGAGCGAGAGGACGAGTCAGGCTGCGGGAGTCAGGCTGCACGAGACCGCCGGTGGCGGGGCCAGCGGGCGACAAGCCCAAGTGGGGGAGATGGAACCGGAGG